>BPLR01018195.1:0-31687 GCA_021605095.1 Caerostris extrusa | reverse complement strand
AAGTAAATCCACTCTAATTATATACGATTATTTAAATGATGCAGCATTAATACATAGCGGTTTGAGACTTACTGATAATTCAAATATTTTCCTCAGCTCGTCGAGTGGTATTCAAAGTTTTTGTGTACTAAACCATAGTAAATAAACCAACAGTATAAATGTAGAAATTTTTAAATTAATTTCGTGGCATTTATATATAGTAACTAAAATATTATAACACATCCAATATTGTCAGAAAATGAAAATGTCTAGACTTGTAAATGTTTTAACAGAAATTTAATTACATTTAATTTTTAAGTCTTTTCATTATTTTAGAGATTTAAATCTTGGTGTTTTAGAAATATATTTATATAATATGTATAATATATATGTACATATATTTGTAATGTATATGTTGGTATATATATATATATATATATATATATATATTTATATATATACGTACATATATTATTTCAGATGATCGGCAAGTTTCAGCTAAGTTCCCCATCTGATGATAGGTTTATTTAAGCCAAGGAATTCAATCCGCAGATAGAACATAGTTTGTTTGTATTTTAAACCGAGAAATAGTACTACTATTATTTCAGGTGGCGACATAACAACAAATGTCGTGTGTGTGTGTGTGTCAACAAGTGTCAAAATCCATTCAATTTTCTTTTTTCTCTTGAATTTTGATCCTTTTGAAATTTTGACCTTTGTTCGTGATGAAAAAGTTTTTTTAGAATGAGAAAAACACATGGAATTTATATAATAATGGGTCCCAGTTCTCACTGCCCACCATGAATTTCTAAAAGGAAAAGCATGTTGCTACTTTAGTGCTAAAATGAAGACCTATGTGTCCTAGAACCTTGCGACATATCCAGGAAGGGACCCGTTGCTTGAATCCAAAGGAATTACAAACACAAGGATTAGAAGCTGTCAAACGGTTGATACACCGGACTCAGAGGTGTATCGACCGTCTAACAAAAGTGGGAGGCCAAAGTGATGTGTTGCCACATAACCAGTTGCCCATACAAGAACCACAACTCCGTCTGGACTCAATCAGTAGGATGCCCTTTCCCACTAACGGATGGACACATCTTAATAGCAAACAAATAAAATAGAATAATTAATCACATCAAAATATATCCAAATAACAAAATTAGAGAGTGCAATAACAATACCAGAAATTTACATCAACATAAAAAACTAAATTCTGGCCTTTATATTTTTTGTTCGGAGCTTTACATTCACAGGGGAAAATACTAAAAAATGTAACACATGAAGATAATGAAACGCAACATGCCGTTAAAGAAATGATGAGGAAGGGAGTTTTGAAAAAATAAAGAGGTAAAAAAGGAGCAGATAAAAAGAATGAAGACAAAAGAACACCCCCACCGATAAAATCATACCCCATACTATTCTAATGGAGATATGTCAGCAAAGAGCAACTAGCATTATTAGAAAATAGAACTAAATTAAATTTTTAGTTTTTGTTATTCAATTCAATTTAGTTTTATTCGATTCAATTTAGTTTTATAATAATATTTAAAAAAAAAAAACCTAAATCGGCCTGACGGTTACGCGTATTGTGGGGGCGGTGGCTTGTTTTAAAATCTGGTAAATTAAATCGATAGTATCCATATTGGGTAGGAAGGTGCAAAACTACTTAGAATGTTAATAATGAACATGTTCGTTCTGAATTTGGTTGCAAACTGTTTAGATAGTTAGATGCGTTTAGATACTGATAAATTTGAATGAATCTATTAAATATCTGCTGTTTCGAAAAAGAATGACCCCCAGATCAAGCTGCTAAGACAACAACACCATAATGCCATTCAACCAATAAAAAACTTCTGCAAAAACTATTTAAAATATCTCAGAACAAGTGAATATATTAAACTTTTATCCCTTCTCTGCTATGCTTTTATCCATCTTGCTTTTAGATGAAAAACGAAAGATGATAATTGATGACATTTATATCCAATCTGCTAGAAAAAAGCAACACCATAATGTCATTCAACCAATAAAGTGCTCCTAAAACTGTTTAAAAATACCGCAGAACAAGTGAATCTTTAAACTTCTATTCATTCTGCTGTGTGAAAAAAATTTAACGTCCATCCCTCCTTATTTTGCAATAACTAGCAAATAAGAAGATACAAATCCATTTCAGAAGTTCCAGCGTTGTGTAACAACATAACCCCGATATAGATATTGCCCTAGAGCCAGGTTAAAATAACCAGCCTGAATTTCCCAAAAAGGTTTTTTCTACCGAAGCCCTTATTTATATTTTATATTTTTTGCGCCGAAGTAAGTAAACAATATGTATTTATACATATAGATATAGAATACCGTGTCCATCCATCGGTAACTGCGGATAGAATGAAAATGTAATAAGCCGACATTGTTGGTGGATTATACAGTTTATATCGCAGTTCGGGCTACCGGTTTTCCCCCGTTGTTTTTGGCGGGGAGAGTTGAAATATGGTCTAGCTTCTCAGGAGAATACTTTCATAGAGTGAAGAGAAAATGCTTTTCTTCTTCTTTTTTTGTTGTGTGGTAAAGAAATAAAGATGTTGGTGGAGGGAAGCTGAAAGATTGGCGCAATCATGTCTGGTCCGTTGTGGTACTGGTAAAGTTATAAATGGTATAACTCGCCTCGGTGGAGGAACATGAAGAAATCGTACCCGAGTGCCGGTGCTTTTCACTAACGGTGGATAAATTGTTTTTACGCCATCAGGAATTGGAAGTCTATTTTTGTTTATTGCAGCAGTTTTGGGGAAGCAGACTGGATGTGTTTGACGAGTAATTTGTAGCGCGTCAGGTGTTGCATTGAATCCATAAACAGGGCAGATTCACTTTTGATGTAAGATTGGGGTGATCGTTTGTTTGAGATGCTTATGACTGCAAGGAAATTAGGCGGCAAAGGATTGTCTGGAAGTTATTTTAAAAGAAAGTATTGTAAAAAAACAGTTTGATAGGTGTGGTAGAATTTGTTTTAGTAATTTTTTTATACTTGTTAAGAATTTAAAGAACTGTTTTTTTTTTCCATTATACAGTTGTAAAGTCCATTTATGATTAAAAGCATTCTTAAAATTGCAAAAAAGATTAAAATTTATTTAATATGAAAAAGCAGATAACCATATGTTGCAACTAATTTTCCATTTCAAAAATGAAAAAGCCCTACTCATAATCCAACGTTTACGAGTAATGGAAGTGCTAGGTTCGAATCCACATGCAGAATCCGTTATAAATATTGTTATCAGAAACGAGGATATATAGCTGATAGTGATTGTGATAATATGTGTAAAATGATTCGAATGGACAGTCAGATTGTCTGGTGGAAGTTTTCTGGGTTTTGAACCGTAAATGGGACAGATACCCTTACAAGTTCTACTGGAAGACACTGTATTCCTCTCTTTATCCGTGATGGGTTTTTAGTGCCATACACGAATAGAACACGATACCTACCAATCAAAAGGAATATCGATTTCTTTTACGCTGGAAGTGTATTAACTGCAAGAACTTTTCACATTTCACAATTGTACACAATAATTTGAAGGATTAGAGGAAATATTGCAATAATTTTTGAATTCTTAATTTAAAAAAATTACTTAAATTGATTGATTACTAAGAAATATTAAGTTAATATAATTAAGATACAAATATAAATATTAGGATGTAATAATATAGTGTAAAAATATTTGTTTTAAGAAATATTGACATTGTATTGTTTCTTTATAGGTAAGGCAAAATAGATTTTTAAAACAATTTTTCTGAATTTTAATCTTTTAAACTTTCTCCGGTATTTTATAATTTAATTTTTGTTTTTATCTAAAAAAATAATATTAAGCATGCTATTGGATGGAATTGTGTATTTTATAATTATAAAGTCCATAAATCAATCATAAATACTTGCTCAGAAAACTTTTCTTATTTTATTCGATACCCTGATCATATGTTTTGGTTATGGGGCTAAAGAAAGTTATGAATTTTGGTACTATTATATTTCCAAAAAATCATAAATTAGTTACATATGACATTTCAAAATTATCTGTGAAAAGTCCACCAAATGTTACAACGCAGTGAAAACTTCCTTAATATTGAACCCGAATATATTATATAAATGCAACAACGGATTCACATAAAAACGTAAAGTACAGAACATTTTATTGTTAAAAACTTTTCCGATTTGGATATATAAAAAATTATAGCATCAAGAAAAATTCAATACTTTCTGATTGAAAGAAAGTTAATAAAAAAATATCATAATATTAATAATATTAATAATAAAGGATAGCTTTTAACGTAACAACATTTTAAAAACAGTAATCAGTATTCATTGAATTCATAAACGGGGGTAAATTTATTTGTGATGTAACGCATTGGGGTGATCGTTTGTTTGAGAAGCTTACGACGTCACGGAAATTGTACAACAAAGGATTGTTTGGAAGTTATTTTTAAAGAAAGTATTGTAAAAAAAAGTTTGATAGGTATGGTAGAATTTATTTTAAAATCGTTCTTGCTAAAAATTTAAACAACTATTTTTTCCAATACATAGTTAAAAAAACCATTTATCTTTATTATTCTTAATTGAATTGGTATGTAAATCAGTATTCTTTTCCATTTCCATTTTTTTATGATTTTAATTATTTCTTATTTGAATTTTTAACCATTTTATATTTTACCAAAACATCATAATACAAACATTTCTGATTTAAATGCTTTGAAAACTTCATATAAATGTTTTCCTGAAATTTATAAAGGGAATAAATTAATGTAAATCATGGAAATTATCCTAAATTAATAAATTATTTTTATATAAGTTGTTAAACTAAAATTTATTACACATTTTTTTTTAAATTTGTGTCGACAAAATTTAAACCTACACAAATGTATAACTAATTGGGATATCAATTTGAAAAGTTAATTATATATTTAATGATATTACTAATATTTACAGATAAAAATTTATTAGTTTGGTTTTGGATTATTACTACAATATCACTTACATTTTTACAACAATATCACTTTTTATGCAATTTTTATTCATTTTTTAAAGTATAAATTGTAAATAAAACTGAAACAGAAATTAAATTTAATCAAAACATTTGTAAAAAGGCAACAATATTTTAAATCTGTTACATTTCACAATGAAAACACTTTTAGAACAACAACAGAAAAATTGTCTAAAAATTTTTCAGAGCTCGATAGGAAAATAAAACTATTTTTTCCAATTCCTTCTGTTAGCTCACACTCTTCCTATATATATCTTGTTCAAATTTTCAATCGTTCATAAAATACATTTTATTCATCCACTCAAGTTCAAATACATTTTTTTAACTTGTAGCGGATGACACTTGATGTTAATACAGTTTTTTCAAATATTAATTCAGTAATTAAATTAAATTAATTAATTTTAGTTTTTTTTAAGTTGCATATATCTGCGAATAGATGGCGCCAGATAAACTTAAAAAAAAAAATGAATGAAAATTATTTATAAAGGACTTTCTGCAAATATAGTGAAAAAAAAAGTAGGAATTGACATTAATTTTTTTTTTTTATATTACTTGTTTTAATAAAAAAAAAGGTTGTGAACTTCATAATTCAATGTCATTTTATTATGTTTACTCTATTTTTGAAAGTAATATTTCTAATTAAAAGTTGCTTTTATTTTTCGCAGAATGAACTTTTATGTATTTTGTGTATTTATCTATTTATTCAAAACAACTTAATAGAAATAATATTTATCCAAAAGTTTTAAATTTGATGTAAACATTTTGGATAAGTTTATACGTGGGACTTCATGAACAATTTACACAAAAATTTGTTTCGACAACATTGAAACCAACACAAAAGCATAAGTAATTAAAATGTGAACTTGCAAAAAGTTTATTCCCTGTAGAATTTTATTATGAACAGATACAAATTTAGAAAACAGAAAAAATCTTAATTTGATTTTTAGTTATTACATTATCAAATTTTGGCCGTCAAGTTTTACATGAAATAAAATTTTAAAAAAAGTTTTGAAATTTTTTTATATGAATGCATGCATTAAAAAAATGTAAGAAGAAGAGAAATTCGCAAAATTTCAAAACTCATCAGTGAAGATGGTTGTATATCAAATTGGTATTTGTATAAAAGTTGCTTTCGACACTGAGAACAAATCTCGATATCGTTTAAGTCTTTCCCAATTCTCGTCTTCACTCTTCGATGTTAAATCATCCATGGTATAATGAAACTCAAATGGTGTCAAGTATATGGGTAATCCAGAATAACATAACGTTTCTCAACTTGCGATTTAACACTATTTTAATTTTTATATATTAGTGGCATCTAAAATGTTTGACGAAAATGAAAAGGTAGATAGAGGTGACAGAAATAAGCAGATTTTTAAGGGAACGTGTGGATGAAAATAAACGACTTTTTAAGACCTAGTTCGTAAGGAATATGAGAGAAAAATAGATGAAATGAAAAAAAAGAAACACATTATGATTAAATTTTTGTAATAAGTGCTCGTATGCGCGACTATCAACAGTAATTCAAGCTTCATAGTGGCGGTGCATAAATTTTCGTTGTTAACAAAAAAAGTCAGGCATTTCACGCACATTTCTAGTAACAACTAGCAGTATGGTCACTAGATATCCATTGGTTTTAATGACACAGGTCCACCCCAGCAATATGAGTCGTAATATGAGTAAGGCATGTCCTTTCTTTCCGATGTTCCTGCTGCAGTGAGCTGGGGTATTGGAAGCACATTCATGTGCAAGAACATCAGATAAGATATCCTGTAGAAAGATATCGTACGTGTGGGCAAGAAACGTGCATTACATGTTTGACATTTAATTAATTAATGCCAGACCATGGGCTTCTTTTAAACACTTATTGTAAAAAAAAAATAGTTATCGAAATGTTTTTCTTTTTTCTCACTTACTTGCTATTGATATTTTTATTAGGGTAATAGCCTTTGCCTGATGGCCGAGGGGGATCTGGCGCTAGGTGCCATGGATGTTTGTAGTAATTCGGAATCCACTTTAAATAGTAGGTCCCTGTCTAATATGACTGTAGACCATAGGACAGACAACCCTACCTCGTAAAAAGACAAACTCTCCTGTCTCGAAATCTATTAGTAGGCTGACGGCCTTGACCGACCATGGGCCGAATTGCCAGGGAGTTAGTTAGTTACTAGTCTTTTTCCGTGTCATTTACGCAAACATATTCAATTTAAAAATCTGCTTATTTTGTCCATCTTTACATTTTTGATAGATATTTTAAAAGCGCCTAATATATTTTAAGTTCAGAATAATGTGCATAAAATTAGAATTTCAGAATTCTGAGTAATTCACATGCTTGAAAAGAATAAATTGGCTACCTATAAGTAAAATTAGACACCCCGTTTTATAATGTCATCAAATATTCATCAGGGCACCACATAAAAATATAAGAAATGTACTATTTCATTATTCTTTCAACTTCAGATAACGATGGTTCACGTTTGCTGGTTTAAAATACAGTCATTAAATCCTAAAGTAAAACAAAGATGTTTTTATCTAAATTTCAATTACCGACGGACAAAACCGTAATTAAGAAAAGATGAAACAAATGAGTTATTATTCTTGGAGTTTAATTATGCAGCCAAAATAATTTTATTGCAAATATTAAACTAAAAAAAAAAAATATATATATGTATATCATCTCCGATTCCAATTAGCTAATTCTGAAAAGATAGAAAAAAAGAAACCTAACATTAAAAAATAATACTTATTTGAATACACGTTCAAATGTTTAATTGCAGTCGGAGATGATGAAAAAAAAAAAAAAATAAAATGAAAGGAAACTTTCGTTATTTAATTGGTAATAAAACTTTTTTTTTTTTTCATACTGAAAGCTTAGCTTAGGTCCGAAATTAATATCTAAAAAAAAAAAAAAAAAAAAAACTGGACTGCATTCTTTTTGCAAACTAAAATTATCCAGTTAAGGAACTCGGCACCGAAAACTTCATTTCTTAAAGTAAATTTGTAATTTTAATGTAATTTTGGCCATGAATTGATGTTTTCAAATGTAATTAAAGGATTTTTGTCAGAAAAATGTGATTTTTTTTTAATTATTGCAAATTGCTATTCCTTTTCAAATTTTTGGTATTTTAATTGTAAATTTTTTATTATACCCATAAAACATTTCTTCTTTTTCTGCATTGGCGCAATAGCCCCACTGTGGGCCAAGGCCAATTTACCTACTGGCAGATCATAAATCATTTACCTTTACTTGTAAGGATTAAATTTTGTAAATATTTAATAGTTCTTGAACAAATAAATAAATAAATAAAAATTAAAAATTGTGAAAAAAAAATAAGGTTAATCTATGATTTCTGAATATTAGCTTATAAAAAAAAAATTATTCACTTTTTAAAAAATCCCATACTATGCAAGAAATAGTTATATATTATCCAGTTTTTGTTTTATGTCTTAAATAGTTATAAATATATGATTAAAAATTCAATTGATATGAAGTATTATTTAAAAAGCCTTAACATTTTAAATTATAGATTATATGTAAAAATGGGAATTTGAAGAAAATTATTTAAATGTTTAAAAATTATTAAAATGCCATAAAATATTTTAATATTTTTATATCTTTTATTTTAACTAATTCATTGTATATATTATCATTTTTAAATTTAAAAAAGTATACATTTTTTATGTGATCAAAATTAAAAATCGAAAACATCAAGCAAAAATCTTTTGTCATATAACATTATTCTTAATGCACATTATAGCATTATCATTAACGCACGAGCATTTAATAAAGTATAATTTGTTTATTTACATTCATGTAATCAATTTCTTTTAAAATAAAGTTAATAAAAAATTATCAAAAAAACAAATATTTCATAAGCAAAATTCGTAAATGTCTTGATTTGTACGCTATTCCTTCCTTTTTCTCTTGTTCATACGTTTCTTAACAATAACTTAATTTTATTAATTTTCTAACATGCTGATATTTGACAGAAATACGTCTCTTAAAAACCAACTTTCCTTTTACGCAACATTGTTCCTATTTGTAACAGTTATTTCAAATATTACTCCTAAAGCACTCAGTAGTTTTTTCACTGTTTTTAGAACAATAGAATTAAATTCATAGCCAGAAACTGAACGTCGAACACAGTTTGAAAACTCAAACTTGTTCCTTCTGAGAGTTATTCCATATAATGTTATGTAAAGATTCATTCGCATTTAGTGTAGCACATCAATTTTGGCGTGATTAATAAATTCAATAACATAGCCCGTTCAAATGGCAAACACACAACCAACACCAGTTCGGGAACTATGACCCCGAGTAAGTCAAGTATCTTCAAAGAAACAGCAATATTAGTTATTGACCATGAAGTTACTTGAAAATATAAACCAGTTGTTAAGTCAAAATTATAAGTCAGTTGTTGGTTTTAAATTTGTTACAAGCTATTACAAACAAATTTCACGTAAAATCAAAATTTAGTACCAAAATCAAACTAATGTTATCTTCATCACAGAATGAATATCTTATATGCAACAAGAGATTACTTAAATTTTCAGAATTCAAATCACATATGAACTTAAATGGTTTATTTTTCAACTGGATTTACCAATGCGGAAATATGAATATCAATTCGTTGATTCGGAATAAAGACAACTAACCGAGTAGCAGACAATTAATTTCCATTATTTGCATTATTCTAATTCTTAGAATTCATTTTTTAATAAAGTTTAGAGTGATTTTTAATACGCTGCATTTTAATTAACTTAAGTATATTTTTAATTAAATTCAATAAACACTAATTATTAATAAAACATATAACTGCACACTCTTTCAACGAAAAAACTGTTCAAAAATGAATTTATTTACTATTGTAAATAAATAAAAATAAAAAAAAGGTCACAGCTACGGTTATTCAATGTGTTCTTCTTCTACTGAATGTGTCATAGTATTATTTATATGGCTTTTACAAGTAGTTTTTCTGAAACTACTAAGTAAGAAAGACGTTAGTTTCGATTTTGATTTTTAGTGACCTTGATGTAATGTCATAAATATGCCTTTTAGAATTGTCAGTCAAACAAAATATTTGGCAAGAACATTTTTAAGATTCAAAGTATAATTCAGAATAAAAATCTCAAAATTGATATTTTGACAGTTTTTTTGGTGCTAAGTCCATTATTAATTATTGTTATTATATACATATTAAAAATTATTCATTTTTAATCCATTAAAAATTAAAAATTATTAATTTTTAATATGAATTTTTTAATAGTTTATTATTTAGTTGGTAATTATTTTATTAATGTTTCATTTAATTTTTTCAGTGTTTTTTTATTGCTCATAAAAAATAAAGTTTTTATTTTATGTTAAGACAAAACTATTACAGTTGATATTGTTGAAAATTAAATTTTATAAGAAAACATATTGTATAAATAGCATTTAGTGTTTTCAAATAATTTTCAACAAAAAATGTTAAAATAAATTGAAAAATATTTTAAACTTAAAACCACAATTTGAAAATACAGTGATTTTCCAAGTAATAAAATTTCTAAAGTATTTCTTTTTTATTTTTAATACAATTTTTTTTAGTATTAAATATATATAAAACAAAATAAAATTATCAAAAGGGTGAAAATTAACTAAAAAATACTAAGTCTTTTTTTATTACATTTTCATTTTTTAAAATTAACTAAAAAAGATCAAGATAAAAAAGTTTTCGAAAAAAATATACATATTCAGACTTAAAATCTTATAAAACTCTTAGTTTATTCAAAGTTATCTTCTTCTACTTTTTGGTCGAAGAAAAATATAAGAAGATAAACCTTTAAAAGAAGTAAGAAGATAGATTTATATTCCCCTATTATTAAAACGACTATTTTAGGCATGGTGAAAACATCATTAAAAAAAGTTTAAAAAGTTAAAAGTTAAGAAGTTATTTAAAAATGAATTCTATTGCATGTTTCATAAAGAGACCAAAGTACTTTTTATGCACGCGAGAAGTTTTAAATGGGATTTACGCGACAGAATATAGAATTTAAACGGGCATTGAAACAAATTATAGTTTATCATAAAAAATCACACTTTTTTGGACGAATTGTACGAATATATTGTGAGAAAGACAGTTGTCATTCTTTGTTGGCAAATTTTCGTCAAAAGGCAATATAAATTTAGATCAATTTTATTTTATGTACATTTTATTTTGTATTAGTTTTGATAAATAATTTTCATGCCGATTATTATTTTTAAATATCGATAGATGTTCACAATTTCAAAAATGCTTTAATTTTGTATTAAATATTAAAGCATTATCAAACATAAAACTTACAGATTAATACGACAGTGATGGCTTGACTCGTAACCTAATAGCAACGAAAAGGAAGGAAAGCCCATGTTCTAATCCCCTGGTGAGGTTCGTTATAACGTCTACCTTCATATACGGTACTATTCGATGATTATTGTGACAGTTTGTGTTAAGGTATTGCATTAACAATAAGTCTACACTTAGTTCTGCGATAGTTTTTCTTCCGTATGACGCGCTAATGCTTATCTTGAAAAGTTAACGACAGTTGCCCTTAAAATTCAGGAGGGAAACATCACCCGTTATTTTTACAGTATACATAGCACTTAGTATATATATCTATATATATACAGTATAGATGATTATACAATATGCATAGCGGAGCACGAGACCCACCATTCTATAACATGAATAACTGAAACTAAATACAGCAGTGTTTAAAGACTGTACAACGCAGAAATTTATAAATGCTATAAAGAACCAGATATTATACAATTCAATATTAAGATCAATAGATTAAGTTCAATAGATTAAACTGGGCTGCTCATATATTTAAAATGAATGATTTAAATAATGTAAAAAGGCTCGTTTTGGAAAAGTCAGAGGGACAAAGAAAAAGAGGACGATCCAACTCGTGATGGATAGACGCAGTTGAAAGAGATTTTGCTGTACTAAAGGTTAAGAATTGGAGAAACACTGTCACCCAGAAGAATGCATGGAAATGTCTTCAAATGACAGTCTTGGCCCACTTTGGGCTGTCGTGCTGTTGATGATGATTAAAAACTATAAAGTATTAATCTGGCCATCAATAAACAATAATTTTAAACAATTCAAATAATCAAAAATATCTTCCACAAGGTATTTTAATTCCATTTTCGAAAAAGATAATCATTAAAAAAATTTGATAGACATTAATTAATAAAATAATTTCTATACTGGATATTCACAAATAAAATATCTGCATGCAATTAATTATATGTTTCGTAATTCTTAAATCTAAAAATAAAACATCATTACCGACAAAGTTTCAACTTGCTTCACAAATTAAATTCCAAAGAACATCTTTTTAATTCTTAATGCTATCTCCATTAAGGAAACGAATTCCAATCCCTATTTAAAACGAGAAGAAACATTTTCTTGCGAAGAAAACACTTTTGCGGAGTTGCTTTTGACACAAAAATCATATTTTAATTTTTGGACCGTACTTACTACAAAAACAACAACAATCAGTTCTTCTCGAGACTTTAATTAGTAGAAAAATCTCGGGAAAACTAAATCTAAAAACAAAAGCCCAAAAACACGAATTAGTTCTCGACACGAATTAGTAGTATATTAACAGAGATGCAACGAAAACAAAACATAATATCAAACAACTTTGTCAGCGATCTCAAGAAAAAAAAAGGAAAAGCAAATAAACAAAACAGATGCAAGAGGTTAGTTGGAGGCTTAGTCGCTAATCCTTGGAGAAATAAGCAGTTTAATTGGTAACAAGGATAGTAGGAAGAAAAGTCCTGGTTCCATGGTAACGGGGTAGGCACCATGAAACGAGTAGTGACAGCGATCTCTTTCATTTGCTAATTACATTTCTTCCAAGCAGCCAAGCTGATATATGCTGGACATGCTTTTAAAAACAGGTTTGGTATTTTTTTTTGCCCCGTCTTTTAATTTAGTAGATATATATACTAAAGAACGTATAAAAGCCGTGAATAAATTGTATTCGTATATTAAATTAAAAAAAAATTGCCAGCACATTTTCATTACGTATGAATGTATCGAGGTGCATGTAGATCTGTATGCACAACATAACTAATTTAAGAACCTGTTTTTCTTTTCGGTCTTGATATCGCTATTTCTTTTCTTTTTCTTTTTTTTCAAAAATGTTTTCGAAAGCTATTAAAGAAAACCAATTAAATGGTATCGGTGAAAAAGCAAGAGTTTTTCTTTTACTTCTTCTTTTTTGACGCATTTGTAACTTTACTTGAATTGCATCGAAGTTGTTGAATTTCCAAGTTGAACAATTATCGATTTATTCGAATTAGTATCCCTGGAAAAATAATGTATTATTTTTCCCATTCTATTCCAAAGGCTAAAAAAAAAAAAAAAATAATGATAAGAAAGAGCAATTGAATTTTTTTTTTTCTGTCTTGTAATTATTTTGTGCGGAGGATAAATAAATTTTTAATGTGTTTCGTACGACTGTTTTGCAATTGGTATTGGAAAATTTAAACAGATGATCGATTTTTCCATAGTGTTTTCGACAAATTTTACGTGCATTTTCCTTTATTCAACGAATGTTATCAAGTTTCTATCTTAACAGATAAGTTTCTTTTCAATTATTGTCTGGAATGTGGAATGCAGCAGTTCAAATTGGATTTTCATAATTTTAATAGTTTCCGCGTTAGAGGATATTTCTACTGAATGAAAATAACTTTTGAGGGAAGAATCTTATAACATTTGAATTTTTACAATCGGTCTACAGTTTAAAAATTAAACATATGTATATTTTAATCAATAGTAATGAACCGCTATAGTATAATTATTACAGATTATTATTATCAAGGATAATTATTTAGCATTTCACAAGATGGTCAGATGCGTGTACATACTTAGTTAAAGCTGAATCTGTTAAATATCTGCTGCGAAAGATAATGTCGCTTAGATCAATTTGCTATAAAAACAAACACCATAATGTCATTCAACCAATAAAATGCTTCTACAAAACTGTTTAAAAATACCGCAGAACAAGTGAATCTTTTAAACTTCTATTCATTGTGCTATGTGAAAAAAATCGAACGTCTATCCTCCTTATTTTGAAATAACTAGCAAATAAGAAGATACAAATTCATTCCAGAAGTTCCAGCGTTGTGTAACAACAACCCCGATATAGATATTGCCCTAGAGCCAGGTTAAAATAAACAGCCCGAATTTCCCAAATGGGTTTTCTACGGAGTCCTTATTTATATTTATATCTTCTTACGCCGGAGCAAGTACAATATGTATTTATACATATAGATATAGAAGGTCATGTCCATCCATCGGGAACTGCGGATAGAATGAAAATATAATAAAAAAGACATTGTTGGTGATTATAAAGTTTATATCGCAGTTCGAGCCGCCGGTTTTCCCCTGTTGTTTTTGGCGGGTGAGATTTTTTTTTTTGTGAGGTAAAGAAATAAAGATGTTGGTGGAAGAAAGGTGAAAGAATGGCGCAATCTTGTCAGGCCCGCTGTGGTACTGGTTGTTATAAATGGTATAACTCCCTCAGTGGGAGGACATTGAGAAATCGTACCTGGAGTTCCGGTGCTTTTCACTAACAGTGGATAAATTGTTTTTCATGCCATCGGTAATTGGAAGTCAATTTTTGTTTATTGCAGCAATTTTTGGAGCCAGACTGAATGCGTTTGGCGAATAATTTTTAGCGTGTCAGGTGTTGTATTGAATCCATAAACAGGGCAAATTCGCTCGTGATGTAAATTATTGGGGTGATCCTTTGTTTGAGCCGCTTACGACTGCAAGGAAATTGGGCAACAAATGATTGTCAGAAAGTTATTTTATAGGAAAGTATTGTAAAAAGGTTCGATAGGTAAGGTAGAATTGGTTTTAGAAACATTCTTATACTTGTTAAGAACTTAAACAATGGGTCTTTTCCAATATATAGTTGGAAATGCATTTTTTTTATCTTTATTATTGTTAAATGTATATACAAAAGATTGGAAAAAAAAAAATCTGTATAATATGGAAAATCAGTAAATCTCAATTTTTGCAGTAAATTTTTCATCTGAGAAATAAACAGCATGCCAGACTCTCATTCCAGTGTTAACGAGTGCGGCTAACATGAAGGAAGTCCTAGGTTCGAATCCTCTTCCAGAATCTGTTGCAGACACTGTTATCAGAAACGAAGATATGTGTGTAAAACGGTGTAAACGACTGGGGTTTGAAACATATATAATATGGGTGTAATACGACTATGGGTGTTAACGGCTTTAGGCGTTAATATGGCTAAACGCTTTAATATGGGCGTAAACGAATCGCATGGGCAGTCGGATTGCCTGTTGGAAGTTTTCTGATTTTGACTCGTAAATGGTCATATACCTTTACATATTTACCTGAAGGCATTGTATTTCCTAGGAAGAATGATTTTTAAATCACTCTGCTAAGAAAGCAATAACACATTCAATCAATATAAAAAGCTTCTATAAACTGTTTTAAAATACCTCAGAACAAGTTAATCTTGTAAACTTTTATTCTTTCTGCTATTCTACTTGCTTTTGGTGAAAACAGAAAAAAAATCGAACGTCCATCCTCTTTCTTTTTGCAATAACTAGCAAATAAGAAGATACAAATTCATTCCAGAAGTTCCAGTGTTGCGTAACAACAACCACGATATAGATATTGCCCTAGAGCCAGGTTAAAACAAACAGCCGGAACTTCCCAAAAGGTTTTTCTACCGGAATCCTTATTTATATTTATATCTTCTTACGCCGAAGCAAGTACAATATGTATTTATACATATATAGATATAGAAGGCCGTGTCCATCAATCGGGAACTGCGGATAGAATGAAAATATAATAAGCCGACATTGTTGGTGGATTATAAAGTTTATATCGCAGTTCGGGCTACCGGCTTTCCCCCTGTTGTTTTTGGCTGTGAGAGTTGAAATATGGTCACTGGGAGAATGTGGGGAGAATACTTTTATAGCGTTAAGAGAAAATGTTTTCTTTTTTTTTTACATGTTTTGAGTGTGGTAAAGAAATAAAGATGTTACTGGAAGAATGCTGAAAGAATGGCACAATCATGTCTGGTCCGCTGTGGTACTGGTTGAGATATAAATGGTATAACTGGCCTCAGTGGGAGAACATCAAGAAATCGTACCGGGTGTTGGTGCTTTTCACTAACAGTGGATAAACTGTTTTTTATGGCATCGGGAATTGGAAGTCTATTTTTATTTATTGCAGCAGCTTTTGGGGAAGCAGACTGGATTTGTTTGGCGAAGTAATTTGTAGTGCGTCAGGTGTTGCATTGAATCCATAAACAGGGCAAATTCGCTTGTGATGTAAAGATTTGGGGTGATCGTTTGTTTGAGAAGCTTAAGATTGCAAGGGAAATTGGACAACAAAGGATTGTCTGAAGTTATTTTAAAGAAATTATTGTAAAACAGGTTAGTAGGTATAGTTTGATAGAATTGTTTTTAGAAACTTCTTATACTTGTTAAAAATTTAAAATTTTTTTTTTTTTTTTTTTTTTACCATTACACAATTTGTATGTCATTTTTGTTTCTTTTTATTCTTAAATGTATTAACAAAAGATAGAAAAAAGTACCATCTAAAAACTGGTACCCATAGCATGATATTTTTTTTTGTTTCTAGAACTTTCAAAACAAATAATCAGTTTAGTAAAAGAAATTTAAATATTCTTTTCATAATATCTTTATTTTACAGAAAAGCGAATTTTTCAAAGAATTCGGAATTTTGTATCTTTGTGCCTAATAGGAGTGAAGGATGGAAAATTCGGTTCATGAAAACGGATGTGTTTTACAAATAAGCATTTACTGTGTTTCTTTATTTCGATATTTATTTGCATTCAAAGCAGGAATCCCTGAGGTGTTTCGAAATTTAAAAACCTTTAGAGGGAAAGCAAATTTTGGATTAAGAAAATGAAAGGAGATATTTGTTTCAAACAATTTATACACGCAAAACTTATTTTTTAGTTCTTTAGTGATAGGTATAATCTATAGGGACCTGTATCCATTTTTAAAAATACGGTTTAGTTCTTATCTTAAAAAAAAAGAAATAAATTGCGCAGTTGTTGCCTGTTGTCGATATCTGATAAAAAATAGATTTTTTTTTTTAATTTGGGAATAGTAAGGGTTATTTAAATGTAATACTTTGCATTATATTTTTAGCTTAATAAATTATTGTTTAAAATAACATTTAGTATTTGAGAAAAACTTAATAGGAGGACAAATAAACCGTTATTAAAATCAGTTAAAATTGAATTATCAAATGAATTGCATATTTTTATTCTTCATTCTGTATTTTAATTATAACTTCTTTGTTTATTCATATTCTTTATTTGAGTCAAATAATTTTTGAATTCATTCAACTGTAATAAAAGAACAATGGCTGAATTTTAAATTATATAACAACGAAACAAAGCATATTGCTATTGTTTAATCCAATAATGTGTATTGTTATTGTTCTTTGAAGTAGATCACTGGATTAAAATAAACGAATTCTATTATAGATAAATAATTAATATCCTTATTTATTGTGGGGATTTCTAATTGAAATTAATAAAGCGGTTTAAAAACTGTAATGAGTAATAGTTACGGAAACATTGTTACAAATTTTTATAAAATTATTTTGAATATGTTTCAGAAATCATGTTAATTATGAGGGAAAAAAATTAAATAAAGTAAATCTCTTCTAATTATATATGGCTATTTTGATACAGGATTAATAAACAGCTTTTGAACTTATTTGATAATTCAAACTATTTTCTAAGCTTGTCGCAAACAAAAAGTCACAATTTTTGTGTAACAGACTTTAAATGATATTGTTGAATATGATTCATTGAAAATATCTTAAATTAATTTATTAAAGCATTTATATATTTACTAAATTAATTGTAACATTAACATTGCCGGAAAATAAAAAAATATCTGCACTTATAAATGTTTAACAGGAATCTAGTTACATTTAATTGTTGTTAAGAGCTTTCATTATTTTAGAGCTTTATCAATCTTTCTACAATCCCTTATCATTCTTTGAAATCAAACGGCATTGTGGTTCTTTTAATTTTTATCTAGTTTTCCCGCCAAATTGGAGTGAAACAAATTTTCTTAAGATTTATTTTCAATGAGCCATATTCAACAATATCATTTATAGTCTGTTACACAAAAATTGTGATTTTTTTTTTTCGACAAGTTTAGAAAATATTTTGAATATTTAAATAGGTTCAAAAGCTATTTGTTAATCCTGTATCATTTAAATAATCATATTTAATTAGTGCAGATTTACTTTATTTAATTTTTTCATCTTAACTAATTTCTGAACAATTTAAAAATAATGTTTATTAAAATGTATATCAGTGTTCCCATAATTAGTACTCATTAAAATTTTTAAACTGCTTTATTAATTTCAAAAAGAAATTTTCACAATAAGTAAGGACATTTAATTTTTGTTTAAAATAGAATTCGCTTATTTTAATTCAGTGGATTAACCTACTTCAAAGAACAATAACAATGCACAACATTGGATTAAACAACAGCAATTTGTTTTGTTTTGCTGCATTATAATTTAAAATTCAGCCATTGTTCTTTTATTACAGTTGAATAAATTCAAAAAATAGCTTGACTCAAATAAAAGAATGTGAACAAACAAAGAAGTTATAATTAAAATATAGAATAAAAAAGAAAATATACAATTCATTAAATAATTCAATTTTAACTGATATTAATAACTGTTTATTTGTTCTTTCTAAATTAACCTTTTCTCAAATACTGCATATTATTTAAAAACAATAATATAATAGTTTTTAAAAGAGGTAAAGCAAAGTATTACATTTAAATAATCCTTACCATTCCCAATTTAATAAAAAAAAAAATCTCTATTTTTAGTAGATATAGACAACAGGCAACAACTGCAGCAATTTATTCTTTAAGATAAGAACGAAACCTTATTTTTCAAAATGGATACAGGTCCCTATAGATTATACCTATCACTAAATAACAATTGGTAAAAAAAAAAAAGTTTTGCGTGTATAAATTCTTTCTGAACAAATATGTCCTTTCATTTTGTTAATCCGAAATTTGCCTCCCCAAAGGTTTTTAAATTTGGAAATACCTCAGGGGGATTCCTGCTTTGGTTACAAATAAATATCGAAATAAAGAAACATATTAAATGCTTTATTTGGAAACACATTCGTTTTGTAAACCGTATTTTACATCCTTTACTTCCTATTAGGTAATAAGTTCGAAGCTACAAAATTCCGAATTCTTTATAAATTCGCTCTTCTGTAAAATAAAGATATTAGGAAAAGAATATTTAAATTTCTTTCCTAAACAGATTATTTGTTTTGAAAGTTCTAGAAACAAATAAAATATTATGTTATGTATATCAGTTTTTGTGATTTGATTTCCAATAACTTTGTGTTTTTGAGAACTAGTTCAATTTTTTTAAATCTCACGGATCTAAAATTGGTAGACAAAAACATCTAGACTAATTCAACCAAGTACAAGTGTGTGGTCTCATGAAGGGGGGCAGCTTCTATTGTGATGGAGTACCCATAGGTAGAAGTCTGACATGCATCACGACGAGGACTTTTACGGGGTAGAGATGTCAGCCCCTACTCCTAACGCTGTGTAGTCATATTTGACCAGGTACCACGTCCACCAACCCGTGTGATTTCATGGAAAGAGGGAGAGGAGGCAGCTTCAGCTGTGATGCAGCATCCGCAGATAAAGTCTGGCATGACACTTTTACGGTGTACATTTGTCTACCCTAAACCGAACACTCTACAGTCATCTTAGACCGGAGCCTACGGCTTAAAGCGGATTCCGAACCACTTCAAATATCCATGATACAGCCGGGACATGGCACAATCGTGAAAACCTCCGAGCACCAGATCGCTAATCACTCGGCCATCAAGCCCCATATCACGGATATAATAATGGTCAATTGATTCCACCTTCCTATTTTAAAAATACATAAATAGGACCTTTTACATATAAAAACAGGTATAGGAAATATAGATACTGTTCTAGAGACCTTATATTTTCTGAATACCAAGATATTAAGAGGATAGAAATATTTTCAGAGAGTTAGTTTCAATCCAATTTGGCGAGAAAAATTGTTAAATTTAAATAAACGCAATGTTATTTGATTTAAAAGAATGATAATGATCGTAGACACATTGATAAAGCTCTAAAATGATGACAGCTTTAAAAAATTACGTAACTAAATTTATTAAACATTTATAAGTGTAAACAATTTTATTTCTTGGCAATATTAATGTTACAATTATTTTAGTAAATATATAAATGCTTTACGAAATTAATTTAAGATTTTTTCTATTAATCATATTCAACAACATCATTTATAGTCTGCTACACAAAAACTGTGATTTTTGGTTTTCGACAAGCTAGAAAATATTTTTTTATTAAATAAGTTCAAAAGCTATTTATTAATCCTGTATGATTTAAATAATCATATCTAATTAGTGCAAATTTACTTTATTTAATTTTATTCTCTTAACCAGGGATCTCCAAACTTTCCAGCCTTAGGGCCATACTGTTTACTTCCAGTAAGTGCCAAGGGCCAAAACCGTTTTAATTTTTCTGCCATTATCTATAATTTCTAGACTTTAGTCGCCAGTACGCGCTCTGAGCGAGCATACGCTTGCTAACTACAAACTATAGTCAGTGAAAAATCACAATTACATAAATCTCATTAGTATTTTTACAAGTGGAAACCCTTCGGTTTCATTTCGCGTTAATTTAGCTTTTTCTGTTCCTGAGGGATTTTAGGATAAAAATCATATATTTCATTCAGGATATATACATTTCCAAACATCGATATACATACATATGCGATGCTCTTTACCCCAACATAACTACCGCGGGTAAACTGGATGTTCTCTGGTTTACAATGTTAGTGGGATTCATTCCAATTATTTGTTAGTGGTTATGCTTAAGTTAAATTTTCTCGGTCTTATGCTTGTCACTAAACTTTACCTGGCAAAGTCAATAAAACAGAGTTATTATCATTCTGAGTTTTTTTATCCAACTTATTACAGTAACAATAAGCTATTTGCTGTCGCGTGGCGGATGGATGACAATGGTGGGCCAGATTTGGCCCGCGGGCCCATTTGGAGACTCTGCTCTAACTAACGTGATTTCTAAAACAACTTCAGAATAATTTATAAAAATATTTATTAAGTTTCAATAACTATTACATAGGAAATTTTTAAATCCTTTATTAATTTCAATTAGAAATCCTCACAATAAATAGGGAAATTAATTTTGTTTTTATAATAGAATTCGCTTATTTTAATCAGTGGATTTATCTACTAAATAACAATTACAATACATTAGTGGATTAATAGACAACAGTCAACAACTGCAGCAATTTATTCTTTAAGATAAGAACGAAACCTTATTTTTCAAAAATGGATACAGGTCCCTATAGATTATACCTATCACTAAAGAACAATTGGTAAAAAAAAAAAAAAAGTTTTGCGTGTATAAATTCTTTCGAACAAATATGTCCTTTCATTTTCTTAATCCAAAATTTGCTTCCCTCTAAAGGTTTTTAAATTTGGAAACACCTCAGGGATTCCTGCTTTGAATGCAAATAAATATCGAAATAAAAAAATACAATAAATGCTTATTTTGGAGAAAACACATCCAATTTTTTGCTGAACCGTATTTTCCAACCTTCACTTCCTATTAGGCAATAAGTTCTAAGCTACAGAATTTCCAGTTCTTTATAAATTCGCTTTTCTGTAAAAATAAAGATGTTATAAAAACAATATTTAGATTTCTTTTACTAAACAGATTATTTGTTTTGAAAGTTTTTAGAAACGAATAAAATATTGTGTTATGGGTATGCAGTTTCTGTGATTTGATTTTCAATAACTTTGTTTTTCGAGAACTACTTCAATTATTTTAAATATCACTTATGTGTTGTGGTTTATTTCTTATCACACTAAGATAAATAATTGGTAGCTTTAAAGTAGATAGGTAATTAGGTAGGTTTAAAATTAGTAGATATCAACATCCAGTCAAGAATCCTTGTGGACTCATGGAAGAGGGGACAGCTTCTATTGTGATGGAGCACATATAGGTAGAAGTCTGACGTGGCTCCGTGACGCGGACTTTTTTTTTACGGTGTAGGGTTTTCAGCCCTACTCCCAACGCTCTGTATAGCCGTATTAAACCAGGTACCAAGCCCATCAACCCGTGTGATCTTAATAGTTAATGGGAAAGGAAGCTGTTTCTGTTGTGTTGGAGCATCCGTAGGTTAAAATCTCACATGGCTCTGTGATGTTCACATTTTTACGGTGTACGTTTGTCAACCCTACGCCCAACACTCTACAGTCATATTAGACAGCGGCTAAAGTTTAAAGCAATTACCGAACCAAAAGAAACATCAAGGCACCACCGGGACAGGAACCGGAAATCTGTGACACCGAGCACCAGATCATTAGTCTTTCGGCTATCAGCGTCCATCTTACGGAAATAATAATGATCAATTGATTCCAATTTCCTATTTTAAAGAACACATAAATAGGGACCTTTACATAAACTATATAATAGCAGATATAGGAAATATAAATACTTTTTTAGAGACCTCATATTTTCTGAATACTAAGATATTATGAGGAACGAAATATTTTCGGAGAATTTGTTTCAAAAGCTATTAATAATCTTTTTGTATCGTTTAAATAATCATATCTAATTAGTACAGATTTACTTTATTTAATTTTTTCTTTTTAACTATCGTGTTTCTAAAACAATTTGAAAATAGTTTTATAAAAATGTGTATTAATGTTTCTATAACTATTACTTAGAAGATGTTTAAACGCTTTATTAATTTCAGTTAGAAATAATCTCAATAAATAAGGAAAATTATTTTTTGTTTATAATAGAAATTCGCTTATTTTAATCCTGTGGACTAATCTACTTCAAAAGACAATAACGTTACACATTACTGGTTTAAACAATAGCAATTTGTTTTATTTTGTTGTATGATAATTTGCAATTCCGTCATTGTTCTTTTAATACAGTTGAATGAATTCAAAATTATTTGACTCAAAATGAAATGAATGTAAACAAACAATGAAATTATAATTAAAAATACAGAATAAAAAGGAAAAAATGCAATTTATTTGATAATTCAATTTTAACTGACTTTTGATAACTGTTTGTTTGTCTTACTAAATTAAATGTTTCTCAAATATTGCATATTATTTAAAACAATAATATAATAAATTTAAAAAAATGTAAAGCAAAGAATGACATTTAAATAATCCTTACTATTTCCAATTTAAAAAAATCTCTATTTTTAGCAGATATAGACAACAGGCAACAACTGCGCAATTTATTCTTTTTTTTAAATAAGAACGAAGCTGTATTTTTTTAAAATGGATACAGGTCCCTTTAGATTATACCTATCAATAAAGAACAATTGGTTAAAAAAAAAAAGTTTTGCTTGTATAAATTCTTTTAAACAAATATCTCCTTTCATTTTCTTAATCCAAAATTTTTTCCCTCTAAAAGTTTTAAATTTGGAAATACCTCAGGATTCCACTTTGAATGCAAATAAAATATCGAAATAAATAAACACAATAAATGCTTATTTGGAAACACATCCGTTTATGAACCGAATTTTCCAACTTTCACACTTCCTATTAGGCACAAGATACAAAATTCGAATTCTTTAAATTTCGCTTTCTGTAAAATAAAGATATTATAAAAAGAATATTTAAATTTCTTATACTAAAAAGATGATTTGTTTCGATATTCTTAGAAACAAATAAAATATTTTACGTTATGGTATCAGTTTTGTGATTTGATTTTCAATAACTTTGTTTTTTTTTGAGAACTAGTAAAATTATTTGAAATACCACGGATATGGCGTTGTTTGTTTGTTACCCTATCCCACTTAGTAGACAGAGACATCTGGACCAAGTCTAAGAACCCTTGTGGTCTCATGAAAGGACGGAAAGGGGGAGGTGTAGCTTCTGTTGTGATGGAGCACTCTTATTTAGAAGTCGACTCGGCTGACACTCATTTTTTTTACGGAATAGGCTTGTCAGCCCTACGCATAACAGTCATATTAAACAGGGAGCTACGGTTTAAAGGGAGTCTGAACCACTACAATCCCCCATGCACAGTCGGGACTCGAGCACCAGAACGATAGTCACTCTGACATCAAGAGCTTTCTGTTATTATGTTGTTGTTTCTTATCCCATTTGGTAGTCAGCAACATCTAGACCAAGGCCACGAACCTGTGTGGTCTCATGGCTGAAGGGAAAGGAGACAGCTTCTGTTGTGATGGAGAATCCGTGGTAGAATCTAAAATGGCTCTATGACGCTAAATTTTCACCGAATACGGGTGTCGGCCTTACGCTCTACAGTCATTTTAAACAGGGAGCTACGGTTTAAAATGCACATCGAACCACTCAAACATCCATGGCACCACCGTTACTCGAACATGAAACCTGTGGTACCGAGTACTAGCCATCAGGCCCACTGCTGGCATAGTTTTGAGACACTGCTTCAAAAACCGCGGAGATTCGCACCTGGCTAAGGGTAATATACAGTTTCACTTTAGCGGGGAATCACGAGGGCTGAAATTTGACTGAACCTTTAGACAACGCTCTACTGTATTATTAGACCGTAAATGGCACAGCCTGGACTCGAGTCCAAAACCTGTGACGCTGAGTATCTGATCACTAGTGACTCGGCCATCAGCCTCTATCTCATGAATATATTGATGATCAATTGATTCCAATTTCATATTTTAAAGAATATATAAATATGGACCTTTACAGAAACTATATAAAAAACAGATATAAGAAATATCGACACTTTTCTAGAGACCTTAAATTGTTTGATTACCAAGATACTACGAGGATCAGAAATATTTTCAGGGAGTTAGCTTCAATCCAATCTGGCGGGAAAATTAGTTAAATTTAAAGAACTTCAATGTCGTTTGATTTAAAAGAACGATAATGGATCGTAGAAACATTGATAAAGCTCTAAAATAATAAAAGCTTCTTAAAAATTAAAATGTAACTAAATTTCTGTTAAATATTTATAAGTGTAGATATTTTTATTTCCTAGCAAATATTAATGTTACAGTTATTTTTGTAAATATATAAATACTTTTTACGAAATTAATTTCAAGATTTTTCAATGAATCTTATTCAACAATATCTTTTATTTACTGTTACGCAAAAATTGCGACTTTTTTTTCGTCAAGCTTAGAAAATATTTTGAATTATTAAATAAGTTCAAAAGTTATTTATTAATCCTGTATCGTTTTAATAATCATCTTTAATTTATGAATATTTATGTTTATTTAATTTTTTTTTTTTTCCTATTAACTGACGTGTTTTCTAAAACATTTTCAAAATAATTTTATAAAAATGTATATTAATGTTTCCATAACTATTACTTAGTTAAAATTTCAAACTGCTTTTTAATTACAATTAGAAATCCTCATAATAAAAACGTAAATTAATTTTTTGTTTGTAATAGAATCCGCTTAGTTTAATCCAGTGGATTGATCTACTTCAAAGAACAAAAACAATGCACATTATTGAATTAAACAATAGCAATTTTTTTTGTTTATTTTATTATGATTTAAAATTCAGCCATTGTTCTTTTATTACAGTTGAATAAATTCAAAAATTATTCGTCTCAATTAAAAGAATGTGAACAAACAAAGAAGTTATAATTAAAATACAGAATAAAGGAGAAAAAATGCAATTCATTTCATAATTCAGTTTTAACTGATTTTAATAACGGTTTGTTTGTCCTTGTAAATTAAACTTTTCTCAAATACTGCATATTAAAATTAAATTTTATCTAAATTTAATTTTTGTCCAAAACCACATATTATTTTAAACAATAATTTAATAAGTTTAAAAAATTGTAAAGCAAAGAATTATATTTAAATAATACTTACTATTCCCAATTTAAAAATACTTCTGTATGTTTAGCAGATATAAACAACAGGCAACAACTGCACCAATTTATTCTTTTTTTTAAGATAGAGCAAACCTTATTTTTCAAAATGGATACAGGTCCCTATAGATTATACCTATCAATAAAGAACAATTGGTTAAAAAATAAGTTTGCATGTATAAATTCTTTCAAACAAATATCTCCTTTCATTTTCTTAATCCAAAATTTGCTCCCCCTCTAAAGGTTTTTAAATGTGGAAACACCTCAGGGGGATTCCTGCTTTGAATGCAAATAAATATCAAAGGAAAGAAACACAGTAAATGCTTATTTGGGAACATATCCGTTTTATGAACCGTATTTTCAATACTTCAGTTCCTATTGGGCAATAAGTTCTAAGCTACAAAATTCCGAATTCTTTAAAAATCCGCTTTTATGTAAAATAAAGATATTATTAAAGAAATATTTAAATTTCTTTACCTATACAGATTATTTGTGCTGAAAGTTTTGGAAACAAATAAAATATTACGTTATATTTATCATCAGTTTTTGTGATTTGATTTTCAATAACTTTGTTTTTTTGGGGACTAGTTAAATTGTTTTAAATCTCACAGATATGCTGTTATTTTTTTCTTATCATACTAAGACAAAAAATTGATAGTAGCTTTAAAAATAGGTAGGTAATTAGGTAGGTTTAAAATTAGTAAATAGCAACATCTAGCCCAAGTTCAAGATTCCGTTTGGTCTCATGGAATGAGGGAAATGGGAGGAGGGGGGGAAGCATCTTCTGTTGTGATGATAGCACAGATAAGTAGTAAATTCTGACGTGGCTCCGTGACGCGGACTTTTTACAGTATGTAGGATTGTCAGCCCTACGCTTAACACAGTCGTATTAGACCGGAGTCTAAGGTTTAATGTGATTCTGAACCACTACAAACATCCATGCACAGACGGGACTCGAACAAAAATCTGTGTCATCGAATATCAGAGCGCTAGTCACTCTGACATCAGGCCTTTTCTCTCATTAAGTTATTGTTTATTATTATTCCATTTGGTAGACAGCAACATCTAAGAGACCCAAGCCCGCTAACCCGTGGGATCTCATGGTTGAAGGGAAAGGGGAGGCAGCTTCTGTTGTGATGGAGCACCCTTAAATAGAAATCTGATTTGGCTCCGTGACGTTGACTTTTTACGGAGTAGGGTTGTCAGCCCTACGCTGTACAGTCAAATTAGACTGGGACTTACGGCTTAAATAGGATTCCGAACCACTGCAAACATCCATGTCACCACCGGGACAAGATCCCAAAACCTGCAGCGCCGAGCACCATATCGCTAGTCATTCGGCCATCAGCCTCCATCTCACGGATATAATAATGATGAATTGATTCCAATTTTCAATTTTAAGAATACATAATTATTGACCTTACATAAACTATATAAAAAATAGATAGAGGAAATATAGATAATTTTCTAGAGACCTTATATTTTCTGAATACCAAGATAATATGAAGATCGAAATATTTTCAGAGAATTTGTTTCAATTCAATTTTAGCGGGAAAATAGTTAAATTTAAAGAACCTCAATGTCATTTGTTTTAAAAGAATGATAACGGATCGTAGAAATATTGATAAAGCTCCAAAATAATGGAAACTCTTAAAAATTAAATGTAACTAAATTCCTGTTAAACATTTATAAGCGTAGTCATTTTTTATTTCTTGGCAATGTCTTATTCAACAATATCATTTATTGTCTGTTACACAAAAAAATTGTGAATTTTTGTTTTCGATAAGCAGAAAATTTTTGAATTATTAAATAAAGTTCAAAAGCTATTTATTAATCCTGTATTATTTAAATAATCATATTTATATATTTTTTTTATTTTAATTTTTTCCTCTTAACTAACGAGTTTTCTGAAACATTTTCAAAATAATTTTATGAAAATGTGTATTAATATTTCCATGACAGGAAAATTTTTAATCCCCTTATTAATATCACTTAGAAATCCTCACAATAAATAAGGAAATTCATTTTTGTTTATAATAGAATTCGCTTATTTTAATCCAGTGGATTGATCTACTTCAAAAAAACAATAACAATACATACACATTATGGGTTAAACAATAGCAAATTGTTTTGTTTTTGTTGCATTATGATTTTTAAAAATTCAGCCATTGTTCTTTTTATTGCAGTTGAATGATTCAAAATTATTTGACTCAAATAAAAGAATGTGAACAAACAAAGAAGTTATAATTAAATACAGAATTAAAAAAGAAAAAAATCTACAATTCATTTGATAATACAAGTTTAACTGAATTTATACAGGTTTGTTTGTCCTTCTAAATTAAATTTTTCTCAAATACTGAATATTATTTAAAACAATATTAATATAAGTTTAAAAAAAATGTAAAGCAGAATTACATTTAAATAATCCTTACTATTCTCAATTTAATAAAAATCTCAATTTTAGCAGATATCACAACAGGCAACAACTAAAACGAGTTTATGCTTTTTTAAGATAAAGAATGAAACATTATTTCTCAAAATGGATACAGGTCCCTACAGATTTCACCTATCACTAAGAACAAGTGGTTAAAAAATAAGTTTTGCGTTTTTAGTTCTTTCCGAACAAAATATCTCCTTTCATTTTTCTTAATCAAAGGTGCTCCCTCTAAAGGTTTTAAATTTGGAAAGCTACCGCAGGGGATTCCTGCTTTGAATGCAGTAAATATCGAAATAAAGAAACACAGTAAATGCTTGTTGGAAACATATCAACCGTATGAACCGTATTTTCAACCTTCACTTCTATTAGGCAATAAGTTCTAAGTTACAAAATTCCAAATTCTTTAAAAATTCGCTTTTTGTACAAAAATGTATTATAAAAAAGAATATTTAACTTTTAAAAAGAATATTTAATATAGAACTTTCAAAACAAACAATCTGTTTAGTAAAACAGATTGTTGTTTATTTCAAGACCTCTAGAAACAAATAAAGTATTATGTTATCGGGTATCAATATAAAAAATATTATGTTATGGGTATCCAAATAAAATATTCTGTAATGGTATGTTTTGGTTTTCGCTAATTGATTTTCAATAAACTTTGTTTTTTGAGGAACTTTAGTTTAATCATTTAGAAATCTCACGGAATATATTGTCTGTTTGTTTCTGTCTCACTTGATAGACTTAACAACATCTGCATACGTTCAAAGAACTCATTGTGTTCTTACTGGAATGAAGGACGGGGTAGCAGCTTCTGTTGTGTTGGAACGCATGTACGGTAGAAGTTTGACTAGATTTCCCACCCTGAGGAGAAGCCATCTTTCCGGTCACTCGGGTTTTCGGCTTAGAAGTGGATAATCTGTAATTATAATCTTCTTTAAATATGTCTTTCGGCTTCCACATATCTATTATTATATGCCTTTGAAAACGTGTTAAGCATGTGGTGCATGTCTTTAATTGTATGTGTGTAGTGTTTTGTACGTGATGTAAAGTAAAGCTGTGAGTTCTCCAACCTGTGCCACAAGTATCTAAACACAATCACATCCAGGTACAATGCAGGTTTATCCAATCTGAGCACTACACAGCATAATTAAAACAATCCTCACTTATTAAATATCACATTTGCTTTTCAGACTGAAACAGTTTTATTAATTGGCTCTAAAAATAATAATAATGATTAAAAACTCCAAGATTTTAAATTGTACTTTACTACAGCTTCTTAATATATGTTTTTATGGTTTATTTTAATCAGTGCTTTTCGAATTTTATTTCCTATATGATCTAAAAGTCTTTAGAGGAGGTCCATGATAATTACATCAAGTATATATATATATATATATATACATATATATATATATATAACACACAGTTCCCCAAAAGAAATTTTCGAAACTTCACAAATGATAATAATAAAAATAAAAATGCACAATTTCTCACATTAAAAAATGAGAGAGAGTGGGTTTTCGCACATTCGTCGGTTCGTTTGACGTGCATCTACATCCGGATATGGCACACTGCACAAACACACACACACACACGCACACCAACACATTCTAGAAAGACCCATTTACAATCCTCTTGATTCACTTTCCGAGCACGCTGGGAAGGAATCCCTACTAGCCAATAAAAAAGCGCCTTAAAAGAAAAACAGCATTAAATGCGGTAATTCTTCACGATTCGCGAACCACAATTGTGGAACTTCATCACTGATGTCTAACGATCCTTTAATAACGGGGTGACTCTGTTCTACTCTCCTCTCCACAAAAGATTTTTTCGTTCATCCACCCTCTCCCTCGCAAAACAAATCCAGCATCTCGAGCGCCTCCCTGTGTCCTTGAACCGAGAGTTCATCCAGTAGCACTCAGATAAAAGTGTTTAGAAGGCACATATATCGTTCAGCCTACATTTAACACAGGGATGTCGATGGAGTTTGTGCACGACGTGTTTATTGTTCACTGAGAGATGTGTATCGCCGGTTTTTCTATAATAATGATAAACTTTGGGTGTTATGTTGTTTTAGTTACATCATGTTGAGTGAGAAACAGTTGTTGAAAAGAAGGAAAAATAGGTATAACATCCTGCATTTTGAGGAGGCTATATGTATACATGAATAATAGTTTTTGATATACCTAAATAGAAAATGGAAAAACAAACAAGATTAGTCACTTATTTTATATGCATGTTCGTATTTATTGTTAATTAAGAGATGTATACCACCAGGTTTTATCAGAAATTGTGCAAACTTTGAATGCTGTGTTGGTTCAGCTCTTACATTCATTGTTCAACGATATAGATTGAAAGAGAAATAGGTATTGCAGCATCCTGCATATGTATATCATGGCATATGCATATATCCTTTCATTCTTGTAGATGACATACATGAATTAAAAGATTTTGATATACATAAATAAAATGAGGAAACAAATCCTAAAAAAGCAATCAATTGTTATTTTTATATTATTCATTGAGAGATGTGTATCAGGTTTTTCTAAAATAATGGTAAACTTTTGAATGTTATGTTGTTTCTGGCTATGTGTTGTTGAGTGGTGCGTTGAAAGAGAAATAAATGTAACATCCTGTATTTTGAAGAAAGTGTATGATATATACATGAATGAAAGATTTTGTATACATAAAATGGAAAGTGAAAAAGTCCATCTATGAATCCAATTATTATATATTGTTCGTATTTATTGTTCATTGAGATGCTGTATCAGGTTTTTCCATAGTAAGTGGTAATCTTTGAATGACATACGTTATTTCCAGCTATACAGCTGTCTGAGTGGTACGTTGAAAGAGAAATGGGTATAACACCACTGCATTTTGAAGGAGTGTATGATATACATGAATGAAAGATTTTTGATATACTGTAAAATGCTAATACTGACAAAATCTAAAAATTAATCAATTAAAAACATTTTAATGCGGATAATTTGTTGTATGCTTACTGGAATAGATGGGTTTGATGTGGCATGATCATGCTGTTATTCATTTGTCTTCTAATATGCCGTGTGACATTGAAAACTCACAATATCCACTATATAATATGTAATGTGATGATGAACATTATTCTAAAATATCCGTTACGTTGTCTACTACTTAATAATTGGAGTTTATACTAAGAAAAATATCCATTGTGCCTGCCTACTTAATGGTTGAAGTTCTGTTACTAAAATATCCAATGCATTAGTAATGTTGAGCAATACGTAA
>BPLR01018194.1:0-11137 GCA_021605095.1 Caerostris extrusa | reverse complement strand
TCTATATTGTTTTAATCTAATAATCAATGATATTATTGGATAACATTGCATTTACTTTATTCCATAAGATAGTTTTGTTGGTCTGTGTATTGATTTGAGGCTTAGTCTTTGATGTATTTTCATGGCTTTATTATGACATAAAAGCAGTTGAAATTCCTATATAATAAACTTTTAATATATAATATTTTTTAAATATTCCCTTAGTATAAATCTGTTTCTGATTACAAACTATTAACTAATCTGTTTAATTCTCGTGTGTATGCTTTATCTAGTCATGTTGATATTAATTATATAAATAAGTACTATGTTAATAATAATAAGTTACTGCATATAGATTTCCTTAATAGTTTTTAAGTACTTTGTAATAAGTTGACTTTAATTGCATGCTAGCGATTCTCAAACCCTCTACGTTGAATTCCACTCCTGTTTTGTTTTCTTCGTTCTTTCTTTCGTTTTTTTTTTTTTTTTTAATTTATTTTTTAAAGTTTTATTTAGGTTGATCTTACTGTGAGATTTTTTTTACATAACTATATATATGTATATATTTTCATATGCTGTTTTTACTGTATTATTAAATAAAAGCATTGTGTTTCTATTGAAATTTTAATTAAGATTTAAGTTTGCAGTTGTCCATAACTGAATTGTATTTCCCGCTGTCTAAAACTTTGTTAAATAATTTCTTTAATAATTGATCATCTTTAAGCCACTTATTTTTCAGGCATTAGTTTTTTACAGCTAATTTTAGTATCAGTGTAATTATGAGTATTTATTATTACTTGATTGTTTATAATATGATCAGAATTTATTAAAAATTTGAATTACATCTTCTGCCCCTTTATTTGTTCCTGACAACAACTCAAACAAATTGTATAAGTTTGTTAAGTGCTGAATATATATCTTTAAAATTAGAATATCAAATTTCTGAAATATTTTTATTTGTTTAGACTAATGTCCTATTTCTTTAAAAACTATTTTCATTATCTGAATGATATTTTTCTTTCTGTTCTACCAATCTTTCCCCTTGCTAATCTAATATAGTGTAATCTTTTTTATTTTTACTATTTATAAATCATTTACTTTCAAATAATTTTTAGTAATATTGTAATGTTCATTATTTAGAATACAACTTCAAATAATTACTTTTTCAAGTTAGCTTTTGTATATTTTTATGTATGTTTCAGTGTCGATAATTAACGTTTTTCGCAGTACAAGTTACATTCCTTTTAAGTTTTATTTAGCTACTGTTCTCTTTTTGTATTATATTTTTTTCAAATATTAAGTTTATTCTCCACTTTAATAAACTTGCATGTTAATGAAATTTATATATTCTGTTAAGTTTTTATTTTTCGTATTAATTTTTTTATTGATGTAGAATGAAGGGATTTACTGAAATTCTATCTGCATTATTGGCATTGGTTATATGAAAATTAGACTTCAGAACTTATGATTGCTACAGGTGAGTAAAGTTTTTAATCTGATAAGCAATTACTTCAATAAATGTCAAATGTAGAGCATTCTTTCTAAAAAAAGTGTTCGTTTTTCATTATTTGTTCACCGAGAAGAAAATCCAACATCTTGAAATTGACATTTTAAAAATAAATTTTTACTGCGAACATTTTTAATTTTGTTTACTCTCCCAATAAAACAAAAGAAATTGAATTTATTTTAATCAGTTTCATATGATTATTAGCAAATATACATTTATTTTTACCTTCAGAATCATTTCATTGATAGAATTTAAGAGTAAATTTCAAAAGAAAAAAAGACAATATAGTATTACCATATTACTGTTCTTTGTTACACGATGCATAAAATGTATGATGATATTTTGCTGAAACCACCTGAAATGTGCATATTTTGAGTCTGAATCCATGCTTGGTTTTTTGTATTTTAATATTAATAACAAAATTAAAATGGACTGCTCGGGAGTGTTTTTCCTTATAATGTATGTTAAATGTTTCTTTCAAGTATATAACAAAATCCCCAAAAAACATGGCATTTTATACTTATTTGTCTAAGTGCAGAAATTGTCAATTTAATATACTTATTTTATAATTCTGATATTATTTTAATCTAATATTCTCTAGAAGTTTTGAATAGCATTGCATTTTATATAATTTTTTGTGCCAAGCATTTATTCTATTCCTTAAGATTCTTTTTTTTCTGTCTATTGATTTAGAGCTTATTTTTCTTTTATTATGAATTGTTATAATTGAAAAGGGCAGTTTTGATTCCCTTATTAATAAGTTTTAATATATAATATTTCTAAAATTTTGCCTTTTATATAAATCTTTTCGTACTTTAAAATTAACTTAATTTTCTATTTAAATATCTCTGCAGCTTCTTTTAATTTTTTTGACTAGCATTTATATCAATACGTAAAGGGTTTTTTTCTTCTGTGCATTGATTGATGGCTTATTTTTCTTTGATTATGGACTGTTATAATGGAAAAGAGCAGTTTTAAATCGCTTCTTAATAAGATTTAATGTACAATATTTCTAAACTTTTCCCTTTTGTATAAGTCTTTTCTTGAATTAAACTGAAACTAATTTGTTTAAAGCTCGCAAAGATATGTTTCATCTGGTCATTTTGATATTAATTATACAAATAAATACTTTAAAATTAAATTAATTTTCTATTCAAATGTCTTTTCGAAACTTTTTAATTTTTGGGAAAATCATTTAATTCATTACATAAAATGTTTTGATTTGCTGTGTATTGATTTGTGGTTTTAGAGCAATTTTAAACCCCTATTTAATAATCTTTAATATATAATATTTCTAAAATTTTTCTTTTATATAAATCTTTTCTTGGTTTCAAACTGCAACTAATTTGTTTACAGCTCGCCAAGGTTATATGTTATATCTAGTCATTTTGATATTGTATAAATAAATACTTTAAAATTAACTTAAATTTCTATTTAAATATCTCTGCAGCTTTTTTAGTTTTGGTGACTAGCATTTAATTCATTACATAAAATTGATTTGTTCGCCTTTTGTGTTTATTTGCAGCTTATTGTTTTTATGTTTTACATGGCTGATTAAGATGAAAAGAGAATTTTTAAGTTTTTATTTAATACTATTTAATATTTCTGAAATGTTTCCTTTCTATAAATCTTTTTTTAATTTCTCAAATCATAACTTATTTGTTACATGCTCTCAAAGGTTATATGTTTTATCTTGTCATTTTTATATTGATTTTCCAGTAAATATTTATATAGTTAACTTAATTCAAAATTTGTAAATTTTTGTCATTGTTCAAAATACAACCTCAATTAATTACTGATTCAAGTTAGTTTTATTATATGTGTGTGACACATCATCATACAATAGAGATAACTTTTCTTTAGTAGACTTCTCCATTACTAGAATATATTCCCGTCATTTGAAATTTGAGTGATAGAAATTAAATAATATCTTTCAATAGTTAATTTTTTCATTTTAAATGTTTTATCCATATTAAATTATCGTTGTAATTAATAGTATTTGTTTTCTTAGTTTCTTATATTATTTTGATTAAAAAGTAATTAAAATTTGAATTAAATCTTCTGTTTTTACTGGTTTGGAGAGTAATTTTAATAAACTCAATAATAAAAATGAAATTTTTATACTTAATTTTATTTATATGATTATTTATATAAATATATGAATAACATCATTGCTGTAGTCACTTTTTTTCACATTTATAAATTATAAATTTAGAATTATTATTTTAGTACTATTATAATCATAATTTTCTTCGCCATTTGAAATTCGAATCATACGAATAAAATAATATCTTCAATAGATAATTTTTCCATTATAAAAGCTGTTCAGCATTTTAAATTATTGATGTAATTAATAGTATTTATGATTTTTTCATTTGTTATGCCATTTTGATTAGAAAGTAATAAAACTTTCAATTAAACATTCTGTTTTTACTGTTTGGAGAATAATTTTAATAAATTCAATTATATATCATGAAATTTGTATGCGCAATTTTATTGATATGATTATATATTTAAATATATGAATAACATCATTTTTGTGTCATAGCACAATGATTTATTTTAATGGCCGATGTTTTATATGGCCCATTATGATGAAAAAACAGTTGAAATTCCTATTTAATAATCTTTAATATATAATATTTCTAAAATTTTCCTTTTTTTAATAAAACTTTTCTAATTTCAAACTAAAAATAAATGTTTAATGGTATTTTACAGTGTAATTTTTTTTTTTTTTTTTACTATTTGTAAATCTTTTATTATCAAACAATTTTAATAATATTCTAGTTTTTGTCATTGTTCTAAATACAACTTCAACTAATTACCGTTTCAAGTTAGTTTTATTATATGTGTGTGGCAGTCAAAACTGAACTTTTTTTCATATTACAGGATGCATCGCATATAAGTTTTATTTAGTTAAGCTTCATTTTATGTATTATATTGTTTTAAATATTAAGTTTATTCCTCCACTTTAATAAACTTGCATGTTAGTGAAATTTATATAATCTGTGAAGTTTTTAATTTTCATATTAACTTTTATTCATTGTAGAATTCGGGTTAAGTGATGTTCTATCTGTAGTATTGGCATTGGTCATCGAGAAAATAGTCCTGGGAAATACTGTCTGCTACAGGTGAGGAAAGTTTTTTTAATCTGATTAGCAATTACTTCAACAAATATCACATGTAGAGCATTCTTCTGAAAAAGTGTTCGATTCTTCATTATTTGTTTAACGAGAAGAAAATCCGACATTTTAAAAACACTGAAGTACACTGGCTGTAAAATAATTTTTTACAGCCAACATTTTAAATTTTGTTTACTACAAAAGAAAATGAATTTGTCTTAACTAGTTTCATATGATTATTAGCAAATATACATTTATTTTTAACTTCAGAATAATTCCATCGAAAGAATTTAAGAATAAATTTCGAAAAGAAAAAAAAAGGCATTATAGTATTATCATATTACTGTTCTATGTTATGAGACACATAAAATGTATGATGTTATTTTGTTGAACCCACCTGAAATGTACATATTTTGAGTCAGAATTGGTGCTTTGTTCTTATTATTTTAATCTTAATAAAAAAAATTAAATGGACTGATGAGGTGATTTTTTTTTTTCTTTTAATCTATGTTGAATGTGTAATATTTCTAAAATTTTCCCTTGTGTATAAATCTTTTCTTAATTTCACATTGTAACTAGTTTGTTTAATGCTCGCAAATTGTGTATGCTTTATCTAGTCATGTTGATATTAATTACATGAATAAGTACTTTAAAATTAACTTAATTTTATATTCAGATATCTCCAAAGCTTCTTTAATTTTTGTGAAAAGCATTTATTTTATTCCATAATAGAGTTTGGTTTTTGCTGTGTATTTTCTTTTATGATGAACTGTTATAATTGAAAAGAGAAGTTTTAAATCCCTTTTTAATAAGTTTTAATATATAATATTTCTAAAATTTTGCATTTGTATAAATCTTTTCTTGGTTTCAAACTGTAACTGATTTGTTTAATGCTCGCAAAATATATATGCTTTATCTAGTCATTTTGACATTAATTATGTAAATAAGTATTTTAAAATTAACTTAATTTTCTATTTGGATATCTCACAAGTTTCTTTAATTTTTATGACGAGCATTTAATTCATTACATGTATTACCCAAAGACAGGCAGCAGGGGGAGGAACAGCTAACCAAACAAATGAACCGGGACCAAATAAATATTAGAAAGCAAAAGAAAATAAACAAAATGACAATTGATTAATTTTGTGTTTTAATTACTTTTGAGTGATTTATTTATCCTGAAAATTATTAAATTTGTATTATTATAATAATACAAATCATTGCAATTATGCGAGCTTATTGTAATTATGTTATCTTGGCATAAATAAACGGGTAATTCCCAATGGTTATCCTCTTCAATTGTCTAGATTTATTCTATCTTTAGTTGAGGTTAGCTTTTAGGATTTTTCATTTATGTAAATGAATCGTTTATTATATAATTAATAAAATAGAAATTGAAAAATAATAATAGTTTATTATTCAATTGCAGGCTTTATTCGACTTTTAACAATCATTTTAAACCCTATAATCTAAAGAGAATTATAGACCTTATCAAAAGGAATGCTCATCTACTTTTCCTTTTTGCCATGTTAATCAGAACTAAGGAAATTATCTTTATTGGACTTGTGAAAGACATCAAATAAACCCAAATTTGCCTTTTGAGGTGGAACTTTGTAGATGTCTAAACTATCTACCGCGTGGAAAAATAATCTTTATTCGGTTTTATATATATTGATTTCTTTGCTTCGGCATCTATATCTGCATTAGATAGTTTGAATCCTTTGATTAATATAGCTTTGTATTTCCTTCCAAACCAGGCATTTCCTTTTAATGTTTTGTCGTCTTGGTTGATTGACACTATTACACCCCAATGTCAGCATAACTGTGGAGAATTTTAAATTATTTAACTCAATGATAAACACTTGTGGATATTTATTATTTATTTTTGTTTGCTAGTAGATATTCTAAATGTGTACATATATAATTATAGAATTTAAATGTTAAATATTTCTTTATAAAAAACACTATTAGTGTATATATAAACATTCAATTCAAAGTTCATTATTTATACCCATTTTTTGAGTTAAATTTTGGGTAATAATTTATCAGTTTCTATGTACTGTGTGCTTTACTGAATGATTAATTAATTAATCAAAAATTATTTTTGTGAATGTTTCTTGTTGTATTCATATAGTTTTTTATATCATTAAGATTCTTAGAATATCTCTGTATTAACTATTGTGTTAAATATTTTGTTTTTATGAATTTGATTATTTTTAATCATTATTTTTGATTTATCATTATTTTTGTTGTACACTAACGTCACTTTAATTTTATTATTTCAACTTCATAATGTATTTTTATATCCAGGAAGATTCCATTGCACTTTACATTGTATTACAGAGATAGATACTACTGTGCCAAAAAAAGTAAGACCATTTTTTTATTTTTTTTTTTTTCAATCGCTTTATTTATTCTTCCAAATTTATTTCATTGCTTTCAAAGTAATCCTTTGGACACAATGCACTTATGCCAACTTTTTTCCAATCCTCAATGCATGCTAAAGTCATCGGCTGGGATAGCCTTCAAAACGAGCGGTGATTCACGTTGAATCTCTTCAATCGATTCAAAACGTTGTCCTCTGAGTGGTCTTTTGAGTTTAGGGAATAGCCAGAAGTCGCATGGTGTGAATACGGTGGTTGTGGAACAATATGGGTTTCATTTTTGGCGAAAAAGTCACGAAGAATCAATGCAGTGTAATGTAATGACTTAATGTAATTTTATTACATTAAGTCATTGAATTTAACAAATCTGAACAATTATATATATATAGTTCTATTCTATAACTTTCTGAAGCTTTTTCAGATGTATTTTTTTCCATTTTGAATTATCCAAGAAATCATGTATTTCATTTGCAAAAGATGTGTTTGATAATGTAATTGTAAATATTTTAATCTTCTTAGAATTAGTAATAAAAATACCACCCCAATGATTAAAAATTCCATTATTTTATATTTTGTATGTTTAGCATGAAAGTTCCTTTATTACTTTTTGTTTCTTTCGTTTGATAAAATTCTGAAAGATGCTTCTTAAACAAAAATTTTTATTAATAACTATATGCCCTTGCTCATTCTATTTCCTGATTTCACATTTCATACATTTCTGTAATAACTGCTGCTTTCTATTTATAAAAGCATTTTCTATATTAAGAGGGAAAAAAAAAATGATATAATAAAATGGGAATCAGTGCATGATAAAATGGCCTTGAGAATTTCAACTACATTATTGTCTGAATATAATAACATTCTGTCTTTTATCACGTTTAGTCTAGTACTTTATTTAACATTTAAAGCATCTTATTTTTCTCTTGTTACTTAAATATCGGTAATTGGTTTTATTTAAAATGAAGAAATTTCAACCCAAACTTATTTTTGAATTTTGCCTTGAATTCAGTTTATTTTTTCCCTTATCATCGATAAGCAATTGGGTTTTCCAATAGGAGAATAAACAGATTTTGTGTATATGTTTCTATATTATTAAAATTTTCACAATTCATTCTTTTTTTATTTGTTTTGTTTTAGTTCAAGTTATGTTCAATTATTTCTCACGCAAATTTAAGATAAATTGAGAATTCTTATTTTATAAGAATATTTTATAGTTCAAGTTATGTTCGCTTAATTATTTCTCACGTAAAAGATAAATAATGAGAATTCTTATTTTATAAGAATATTTATTTATCTTTTGTTGAACCATTTTGGTACAGTTTGAGAAATTTCTAAAAATTGCGATTTTAATAATCGGCAACTTTTTAAATGACCAGAGGATCATTTTTTATATTTTTCTTGCAAAATCACAATAAGTATTATATTTTTTCAAAGGAAAACAGAATTTGTTGGAGAAAGAGAATATTTATATTGCCAGTCTATTGGATTTTCCTTGCAAAATGAATCGAATTCAACAAAAAGATGGAATTTTATTTTTACGTTTAGATTATAACATGCCAGTTGCATCAAAGGTTGAACATCTGACGCTGAACTCAAATCTAAAGAACATAATTAATCTTTTTTGCTAATTTGAATTAAGTTACATTCTTTTGTATCATATACAATAAAGAACAGACTTAATTACAGAATAAAAAATTTTAATAATATAGTATTACCTTATTTCAATTTATTCTGTATCCTTTAATTTAATTTAGTAAAATTTCTAAATTATTTTGCAATTTTTATTATCTGTAAAAAAAATTTTCTTGTATATTTTTAAAAAATCATGCTTGTATATATATGTATATATATATATATGTGTGTATTAAAATACATATACATATGTATTAAAAAATATATATGTATAAAAATATATAAATATATATGTATATTTTAATACATATATATATGTATTAAAAAATACATGATTTGAATTCTGAGTTAAATTTCAAATGCAATATTATGTAGATTTAATTTATTAAATTCAAAATTATAAGGAATAAAAAAAAAAAAAAGGGTTGATAAAAGTAGTTTTACAGTTATCAGTAAATGCTTATTGAGAACGTTTTCTGTAATCTATTTTCTCCTTCATTCGAAACAATTAATTAAGACACAAATTTTTAGATTTTTTTATCTTTGCTTTCCTCTCCCCCACTCCCGCCAAAGAGAAAGAATGTCACATTTCGCTGCCTTTTCCATTTTTTATAGCCTTGATATTTATTTTTGCTTGGTTTATTTATTAATAATGATATATAAATAATATTTTTATGCAAAATAAAATTATTTAGAATGTTAGACTCTAAAAGAATAATTTTTACTTTTTTGGTTATGCTTCCTTTCAATAGAGTGTGCATTAAATCTGCTAAGTTAACTACTTAACTATTAATTTCTACTAGCTTGAATAATTAAATACTTAAATATTATTGTTCATAAATTTAAAAAGAGCCCTTAAATAATAAGAAAAATATATTTACAATAGAAATACTCTTTAAAAAAAAATCTCTTTTCAGAGCCAAAGCCTATTTAAGTAACATTTGATATTGAACCTTGACTTGCTTGCTGGTAAGCCTGCAGAGCACATTTTTGTTGTTATGAGAATAATCAGGAAGATAGGAATTTCATACCTATCCGCAAAAGAGTAATCGGTTGATCTTTATTAGAACTAATAATTACTTTGATATTATCTATATTTCCTTTTTCTTTCAATACATTCTTCTCAACAAAATAGTCCTCTTTTTATTTTTCTCGAACAAAGTAAATAATCATACAAATTACACAGTAGATGGCGCCATGACCATTGCTACATTTCAATTATCAAACAATGTTCGATTGACGGATCCTCGAAATCATCAAACTTCTCCAGCTCAAAACCCACATATCAATAAAGGACCTACCCCACACGAAGGAAGAATACGAAGAATCCTACGGGAAGCTGGCAAAGAAACCGACGAATATCAATGGACTCACTCTACTACTGATAGAGATCACATCATTCAAAAGGCTATTCACCTCCTTGAATTACTCCCAAAGACATCAACAATGCAACACCTCAAAGAAATCGAAGAGGAGCAAAACTCAAAAAGACCCAGAACCTCAGACACTGATGGATTCATCCCGTTCCAAGATATCTCACAGCCCAACCAAGCACTGTACTTGAAGCTGAAAAACCAATGGAAACAGAAAACCAATTCGCTGTAATGGAGACAGTCACAGATCCTGTAATCATCCCCTCTCAGACACAAATGAAGACTAGACCCCTCCTTTCTTCATCCCTACCCAATCAAAAATGGCCAAAATTATCCCACGAGCTGACAACTTTGATTCCAAAACTAAACATATCCCTCTCCAGAGGCCAATTCCTCAGACTGACTGTAGACACTGAAGAAGAATACTCAAGATTAAAATCCATCCTCACTCAAAGGAAAATTCCCTTCAGAACCAACAATCTAAGAAAAGACCAGCCTCTAAAAGTAGTTATCAGGGGCTTTCCCGCCTGTACTGACAAGGACATAATCCGCACAGCCATCTCACATCTCAACTATACAGTTCTTGATGTTATCTAAATGACTAACTTGAGAAGCAAGCAAATGATGCCCCTGTTTCTCATCAAAATTGCAAACTCCTTAAATGCTGAAGAAGTCTTCAAAACAGACTCTCTTCTGGGGACCAACATCTCTATTGAAAGATTCTGTGGATCAAACACTGCCCTCAATGCCGAAAACTGCTATGGTTTCTATCATAGTAGCGAAACTTGCCACTTGAAACCCAGATGTGCACACTGTGCAGCAGAACACCTCACCGCAGATTGCACTCAACCTAAAGATTCGAGCAAAATATGCTCGAACTGCAATGGATCACACGTCGCCTACTGGCGAGGATGCCCCGTTCCCAAGGAAAGGACACCAGCAACTCAAAAGGAAACCCAAGTTTACCATGAAGCCGCCAACCAAAGATCCTGAAAATTTCCCGCAACTTAAATCGACGTACCCTTAACCTTCCCATCTACTGAAAATAGAGCCACCTACGCGAACATAATCGCAAGCAAACCAAACCAACAACGAGCAAATCCAATAAGCAATAACACCTTCGATCTTCTGAGCCAAATT
>BPLR01018193.1:30000-58352 GCA_021605095.1 Caerostris extrusa | reverse complement strand
AATATTTTATAATACTAGAACTAGTTATTTACGTACGTAAAATAACATAATATTTTTCTTCAAAAAGACTTTGCAGTATTTTAATCTTTATAATAATACTTTCTGTAATTCGAGTTTTATAAAACAAAGCATTTTCTACAGTAAAACGATTCAATGCGCTCATAAACATCTCTTATTTAATTAAAATTAAACATTTACGTACGTAAAATAACACAATATTTTTCTTTCAAAAATGTGATTCCAAGATTGGCCACAAATATTTCTTTTTCTTTAATTCCTTCTGTTAGCTCACACTCTTCCTGTATATATCTTTTTCAAATTTTCAATCGTTCTTGAAATACTTTTTTTTTATTAATCGTTCAAGTTCAAATGGTAACTTGTAGTGGATGACACTTGATGTTAATACAGTTTTTTCAAATATTAATTCCGTAAATAAATTTAATTGATTAATTTTAGTTTTTTTTTTTTTTTTTAGATTTAAGTTGCATATATTTACCAATAGATGGCGCCAGTTAAACTTAAAAATGAAGGAAAATTATTTATAAAGGATTTTCTGCAATATAGTGTGAAAAAGTAGAATTGTTTTTTATTATTTATTTCATTTATGTGGCGATAATTTTACTTATTAACATTACCAACAATACTACTTTTACTGACTTGGCAGCATTTTTTAATCTTTCTAACAGTGCTCTATAATTCGAGTTTTATAAAACAGAAGCAGTTTTTGACATTAAAACGATTCAATGAACAATGTAGGCATAAACTTCTCTAATTTAATTAAAATTAAACATTTACGCGTGTAAAATAACACAATATTTTCTTCAAACAGTGGGCTACAACATTAAATCTGAGCTGGTCTCCCTAATTCCATGTTCGTTTGCAGAATAGGAACCGTTGGTGAATGGGTAATTAAACTAAAAAGCCGAGTCAGGCACCTTAAAAAAGAATCACTTAAGTGAATTTCCATACATTTCGCATTAGTTAGTGTAACGGATGAGATTCTAACTTCAATTTCATTGCAATTAAATTGAAATCTCTCAGCTTTCAGTGTGATGTGGGTTTCTGGTTCAATAACTTTCAGAATTAGTATATGATAACAGCATAACTGGTTTGCTATGTAATTGTAATGCTGAACAATTAGAAAATGTTTTGTGGTTTATTAAATATTTTCATGATGATAGATGTTCGTGTGTTCCGCTTGATAATTTGGTATATGGAAAGTTATACTTTTTAATTGTTCATAGAATGTGCTTAATTAAATGCATATTTTCTGAAAGATGCAAATAGATCTTAAACTTTTTTTTTTTGTTTTAGCAAGGAATTATAATTTTGTTTAATCAAAATGCGCTTAGTTAGTTTGGATAAAAAACAAGAAAACTCACTTGAGAAAAATTATGGAGTTTTGTAATTAATTACAAACAGCCTTTTCATTCATCTTTTAATAAGAATTCTTGAAATAAGATTTTCAAACAACAAAAACAAAATGGTTTTAAACGTTTAATCGTAACAACATACTTGGAAATGTTTCAGATAAATAAAAAATAATTAGGAAAACATATTGACAATTTATATAGGAATCCTTGTTATGTGTGTGGATTGCAAATTTTAAATTATAAACATGGCAATACCCATGTTTTTGACTATTTTATAACATCAAAATATCATTTTGTTAATTTAGTAATTTATTTATTTATAAATATTAATTATATATTTAATGTTCTATAATTATTAGTAGAATGTGTTTAATTAATAATTAAATGTACATATGAATGTAAAAAAGAGAATCTAAACGGTTTTTGCTTTTAACATGGAGTTATATTTGTTACATTTTTTATATTTTTGTCCAATCAAAACATTAATTTGGATAAAGAAAAAAACAAGAAAAACGACAGGGTGGATATTACAGAGCTTTCGAAATTAAATATAAATATACCTTCATTTAATTAAAGCCTGTTATTTACATTACCATAAAAATACATGGAATTAGATCGTCAAACATCAAATCATAATTGAGATTTATATACATGCAGATTTAGTCACTAGCAGCATACTTGCAACGCTTTAAATAAATTAAAAATTATCAGGAAATCATTATATATTTTTGTGAAGTTTTTGTGGAATGCAAATTTTAAATTATAAAGCATGACAATACCCATGTTTTTTAATATTTTATAAATTTGGAAAATCGTTTGTAAATTTAAGTATTTAGTTATTTATATCTAATAATTATATATATGATACTATTTAATTGTTCGCAGAATGTGCTCAAATAATATGCAAATATATATTTCTAAAGAAGAGCATCTAATTGTTTTTTTAACAAGAAGTTTTATTGTTGTTCAATCAAAATGGGCTTAAATATTAGCAAAACAAAAAACCAGAAAACTCACGTGGCGAAAATTCTGCAGCACTCGAAATTAAATTTAAATATATTTTTATTTAATTATAAAAAGCCTTTTATTCTCCTTTTAATAAAAATAAATAAAATAAGATTTTCAAGCAGCAAATCAAAATGGTTTTAAATGTATGTATATTTTATTCATAACGACATACTTGTAATTCTTTAAATAAATAAAAAAAAATACTAGGAAAAGGTTATCGATATAATTTATAAAGATATTTGTGAATTGTAAATTTTAAATTATAAACATAGTAATACTTATGTTTTTAAATAATTTAGAACACCAGAATATCTTTTGTCAATTTAGTTTATTTAACACAATTTTACTAAATAATTTTATTAAACATGTAAACTTAATAATTTATTACGGTTTGCACTAAACTAATCGAACTGCTACATTTCAGAATGAATTTTTTTATAAATTATAAGACATTTAAATACAAATACAAATTTTAAAATTTTAAAAATTTTTTTTTCTTAGAATGATATTTTTATTTCTCTTTAGAATTAAATGTACTGATATTTTTTTTTTTCAATATAGCGCTACTAAATTTTTACGGTATACTTCTTACGAAAATATTAATCTAGAAATATTTTATTCTTAATACTACATAATACTACACATCTTAAAATCCCTTTGTTTCTTGTGAAAAATTTAAGTATTAAATAATACTTTGGGATTATATAATTGAATTGGTGAAATACTTTCGTTGAAACAATTTAATTTGCTTATTTATTAATGAAATGTTATTTATTATAAAATGATTCACTTATGCTTTAAAAGTAATTTTTCACTTATTAAAAAGTGACTTTCTTATTTTATTAATGTATTAATTATATAATCATAAAAATAATTATTTTACATATGTATCGACTTTTTATTTAAATTTATATAATAAAAAGATTACAGAAATTTTAATTAAAGCTGGTAAATTAACAAAATGAAATAAAAAAAATCTTTACAATGATTAATTTACTGTCAAAAAATTATTGATAATAAATCTAATTATCTTAAATAGAAAATTTTAAGAAAAATACAATAAAGTTTTAGATAGTAGTAATTTTTTAGTTGACCACGATTCCGTTAAATTTATTATATGCACGTTTCTGATGCTAAATGATAGTATTATGCGATTATGATTCAGTAAATTTTTACTTTATTATGAAATGATTTTATTTTGATTGCAATTATCTTTTATTATGAAGGTATTCATTAATTTTATTAATGCATTATTATACATTGAAGTATTAGAATAATTATACATGTATGCTTCTTATATTTTAAAGCTTTATATTAAATAAAAAAGCCAAGAAAATTCATTTTCTATAATATATTTTTTAAATATAGTACAGTCTTAATATCAGTTTGAATATAATAAAATCTAATTAAATTTTGCATTAATATCATACTAAAAATTAATAATATACGATTCTAATTTAATGTAGTGTTTTTATCGATTCTGAATACATTACAAATTCATAAAATTTTAGACAAATACATGTAATAATTTTTAAATAATCAATTTTTCTTATGATAAATTTCGAAAAATTATATTTATTCAATGACATATTCCTATTAAAAATTACATTGTAATAAATAATACTGAATTTGAGTAGCTAATCATAGAAAAAAAAAAAACCATACTATAAATTATAAAGACAGCATGAATTCATATTTCATATTTTTAGATGACAAAATGTAACAAGTTTCTTTCGTATTTTCATTAGTATTACGTTTTTTCAATGCTCGTCATTTTAACTTGAAGTCCTTTGCCATTAAAATTTCAGATTTGTAGCAGATTCAGCTTTACCCAGTGCGAAAAAGCCTCACTCTGTTTTCATCTTTACTTTACACGTGATCTGCACGCTTGAAACAAACATAGAAAAATAAAAGAACAAATTAAAAAAGATTTAATGTTTTTAGTCAATTTATTCTTTTAAACATATCAGATAAAAATATATTATATGATTTAATCTTTATAAAGAACATAATATCCAGGGAGCACATATGGATTATTCAACTTGAAAGTACAAACATGTTTTAACCAATACTGAAAATATATGTAACCACTGGAAATAAATTCTTAATATGATTATAGAGAGAACGTGTCGAACGGTAAAAGCGAAATAGCTGGTTAGATTTAAAATTTCAGCAGACTCGGCCATTTCGAGCGTTAGAAATGCATTCTACGATATATAAAATAATAAATATATTGATTCAATGATAAAAAAGAATTTTTACATTTATTCGTAAAATTCAATTTATTTAACATTGTTACTGTTCAGATGTATTTTTTTACCTCTGCTGATAATTAAGGATATAAAAGCAGTTTTGATTAAAGATCAGAAATATTTATTTAAATTAATCAGAATTTTAAAAACTCTATGTTTTGTAAATATTTATATCAATGTTAACTAGATGTTTTGATAATATTTTTGTGTAAAATTGATTTGTCATAAAGCATTTTTTCTCTAGAAGAGTTTTGACTTTTCATTTACCAGGTACGAGTATGTATGTTATTTGTCAAATATATAATAAATACATCACTCAAATTTGATAGCAGACGAGCTTTATTGTGGATAGTTATATTGCATGCAATTAACGTTGTGTACTAATGAGAACAACCTGTCACTTAAATCTGAAAGCATATATTTGGTATAATGAGACTCAGGAAATTAGAGAATGTCTGTAAACTTCACATGCCGAAACACCTACAGATTGAATATAAACTATACCATGAGTTGTTCCATCGTGATTGGTTATAGACAAGGAGCTGACAAATGTCTATTCCAAGGAGAAGTGAAAAAACTGAATTCCCTCTTGAAGGATTTTCTTAAAGGGAGGTTTTTGTAAAAAAGAAAGAGTTTTGGAACATGTCGACAAAATCTTTGTTTTCTGTTTTTCTGAGAGTGACTGAATAGGCTGGAGTTTCCACCTGTTTAGATATTCGGATGATATAGAAGATATTCGGTATCGTATAATGAGAAAATTAGCAGTATCTATGTGGCCATCACAGGTCGAAACATCTACAGATTAAATATGATATACTATGATTCGTTCCATCATGATCGATGTTAGACCACGAGTTGAGAAATGTCTACTCAATGAAAAGTGAGGGAAACCGACCCTCTCTTGACGAATTGTCATAAAAAGATGTTAGGTTTTTTTTTTTGGAAAAGGAAAAGTTGTACGACGTGGTTATTTCTTCCTTTTTTTCTCTGAAGTGACTGAATAGGTTGGAGTTTTCAGTCTGTTTCCAAAATGAGCCCCTTGTGGTATAGTGTATCACGCCGTGTGATAAATAAGATCTGCCGTAGACCAGGGAATTAGATTCGCCGTAGACTCGAGAACTCTGAAAATCTCCGTCCTTGACGAGAACTGCAGTTGTGAATCAAATTATCTTTAATTTTCTTTTTTTTTTTTTTTATGAGTTCTGTATATATGTATATAATGCTTGTAAATAAAATTTAAAGTGTTCACATAAACTTGAAAGTGGTCCTCTTCTTGAAGCCATTACAGTCCCGAGGCCGATATTATTTGGCCGTTATTATAGGCCGAGACGTCGTAGTCCTTTATAAAATTTATTTCTAACATAAGCATTTTGCAACGTCAAACACGAAAATATTCAATATCTTACGAGCTTATCCATCGTTGTTTCTGGAAAATCCTCAAGATACTGTCAGTTGAATAATGAAATTTGCTGGTTGAAAATTAATGTAGCAAAAGTAATAGAAGTTAAAGTGTTGGTTTTTTTCATAATTTCTTATTTTATTTATTATTTACAAAATATATGGTTTTGGAAGCAGGGTTTTTTTTGTTTACATCCTCAAATTCAAGTTTGTTTAAATTTCTCTCAAGAATTTTTTATGCATAATATGGATATATAAAAATAGTTGAGTAATTATTAAATATTTTTGCAAAAATTAATTTAGACGAAAATTAATGTAAAAATGTTTTAAAAGATCGTCTGGTGAAAGTAAACACGATTTTATTTTAAAGCTAAAAATAGATTTTTCAAGAAAAGAAAATCGTTTGGAATTCTGTAGTTATTTTTCATTTTTTAATATTGCTGTTATGCGTTTTATTCTTATATAATAATTTCTAAATTTTATGTGCAACTTTTTATATAGGCTTAACCGATTGCATTTTTTGTATCCCTTTTTTTTTTTATAAACTATTATCATGTGTGAACATGATGTTTTCCTGGTTAGGGGTCCGTGACATTTTCCAAAAATGAGGACCAAGCAAATAAAACTGCATTTCAAATTTTGACGTAAATGGTACTTTGGGCCCCTTAACTCTTAAAATGCTTTATGAATAACGTTAGTCTTAAAGAATTTGGTTTTTGTTTGAGGTGTTTTGTAGTATGATTTTGGAGCACATTTGTATATCAATATTTATTAAATACTCGTCAATCCCTTCTTGAAGTTTCACATTTATCACTTTTGATATTTCCCCTTGCTTATGAACCTGTAAGGGCTTCATTGTACTTGGAATACTACATTCTTTCATTTATGCCTAGAATTTTCAAAATTAGTATTATTTAGTGTTTCTTATAGAATTGGAAATACTTCATCTTTAATTTATGGCTATTATTTTCAAACTCTGATATATTCTTTTGGATATTGAATGTGATAACGTTTCTGTAGAATTTGGAATACTTCATTTACGATGACGTTTTTACCTTAATTTTGTATTTTTATTTAGAGATTCTTGAACAATTCTTTCTTCATGATGTTCTTGATCTATTCAACATTGATATAATCATGTGGCTATTAATTTGGCCATTTTTGTGGTATTTCAATCAATTGCTTCATATATCTTATGCATTATTTAACATTGATATATTCCTGAGTTTATTCATCCTTCACAAATGTTCAAACTTGATAAGTTGAAATTTGCCGAGCAGATTTCAGTTGTGAATCTTATTTATATTTTAGTTTTTTCATTCCCAGTTTACTAAAGTAAATTGTGTCTTTTTTTCGTAAGCTTCATTGGATCCTATTAGTCCAACCAACAAAAAGATTACATCAAAAGTTTGTCATCCTTTGCTTCACCTTCTAAGGTGAACTACAAAGCCTTTTTAATTAAAGTCGTTGTCGGTTGATATTATTTCGCTCAGTGAAATTCAGAATTTTACATCAGCAACTATATTAACAGTCTAACTGCACATTTCTTGCTATCCGGGTTTTTTTCAATTCCTTCGATTAGCTCACACTCTCCTATATATATCTTGTTCAAATTTTCAATCGTTCATAAAACAATTTTTATTAAACAACTCAAGTTCAAATACATTTTTTTTAGCTTGTAGTGGATGACACTGGATGTTAATACAGTTTTTCAAATATTAATTCAGTAATTAAATTTAATTACTTAATTTTAGTTTTTTTTGAAATTTAAGTTGTATATTATCTAAAAATAGATGGCGCCAGATAAACTTAAAAAAATGAAGAAAAATTATTTATAGAATGAAAAGAATAGTCAAAAGAATAGTTATCAATAGAGTGAAAAAAGTAGGAATTGACTTTAAATTTTTTTTTTTATATATTACTTGTTTTGCTTTAGGGCTGTAATAAAACGATGGTTTGCTGAAAATCAATACTATAAAAATCAAATTAATCTCGGTTTTGGAAAAAACATAAGAAAACAGTCAGTTTAACCAATTGATTTGCAACTCTCTGAAAATCTTTATCTCAAAAAGCCTTAAACATTTAAGTATATACTTATTTTAGCTATTTTAATTTTTGTAAACTAAGTTACATGCGTTATGTGGAATTCTTGACAAACTTGCTTCAGAATTATAGAAATTATATGAGAATCGATGGTTTTTTTTCATTTCTATTTAATTTTATAGAATTGGAATAAGTCAGTTTCATAAGCGTAATTAGCAATACAAATTGGGATTTTATATTTTTAGTATGGTTCATAATGACTTAAATTCAAAATGGCGCATTTTCTCAGGTTTAAAACTACTTATGGTAAAAAACTAAAATCCTAAATCACCTTGCTCAAAATCTCCAAGTAAATAAATAAAACGGCATCAGCAGTTTTTTTAGCGATAGAAAGCGATTATTGCTGAAATTTTCCCTCTTCCATCTTTGAACTCATATCATGAAGTTCAATTTCCGTCTTGCATACTTTTTACATGCACGTGTGTTATATTAAGAAAATGTCATATTAATCTTTATATTGTAAATTTTTGAAATTCATGTTTGATGTACAATATTTAATTTTATTATTCATTTAATCCTTTTTAACAGAAATTTCGTTAATTTTAAAAGCATATAATTTAATGACTGATAAAATCTTGCTAGCTGTCAAGTTCATATTTAAATAAAAAGCATTTTCAAAAAAAAAAAATTCTATACATACATCGACTAATAATTTATTAATAAAAGTTAATAAATACATTATAATATAAATTATGTTATAATATTTATGTTGGAAATTTTAAAATACATGGTTAATATATAATATTTAAATTTACTCATTATTGCATCATTTTTAACAGAAATTTTGTTAATTTTAAAAGTATAAAATAATTTAATAAGTGATAAAATCTTGGTAGGTGTTCCGTACATATTTAAGTAGACAGCCTTTTAAAAAACAGTTTTTTTCTATGCATTTATTTAGTAATATTTTATAATAAAAGTTAATAATTAAATAATATAAAAATTAATTATAATATAAATTATTTATAATAGATCGATGAAAATAAAATATAAAATATTGAACTTTATTTACAAAATAAAAGGATATGTATTCAGTTTTATTTCTACATGCAAATATAAAGCAAAGCATAAATTTTATTGTTTTCAAGTGATGTGATAATTGCGAATAAATCATGAGAAAAAAGAAAATAAAGAGCTTCATAAGAGAAAATTATGTAATAAAATATTTTATTTATTATATCTGTGGTTATAAAAAAAAAATTGAAACTTATAAATTATTCATTGAATATATTTCTGAAATATGGGTAGAATTTTATATTTGCTCATATAACATAAAGAAAAGAAACTAGTCCCCCCAAAAAAAAATAAATAAATAAATAAAAGCAAAAAGCAGTCAACTATTGAATGAAATCAGTTTTCCTAAAGAAATATTTATAAAAAGAAAAACAATAAAACATTCTTACCCAATTTGAACATTTTTTTCTTCTAATGCACGGCAAATAGACCGTGATCTTCGCCGTAAGGGCTGCACCGATGTTACTCACTTTGCATTACCCAGGGGAGCGTTAACAATGGTAAGCCACGGAGTAACAATGCCCCCGCAACTCTACGATCCCATTAGGACCGGGACCTACGGCTTAAAGTGGATTCGAACCACTACAAACACCCATGGCAAAGCCGAGTTCGAACCCGATACCTGTGGTATCGAAAGCCAAACGCTAGCCATTCGGCCATCAGGCCCCACCCCAATTTGAACATAACACAATATATTTTAAAACATGCTTTTAAAAATGTAGACACAAATAGCTAAGGTAATGTTATTTTAAAAAAAAAAAACTTTGGTTACTATATGTATAACCCGTGAGAATTAACGTGTAGAACAGTTGAGTCAAATAAACTATGAACTTGCTAAATGAATTCGAGACACTAATAAATATTCGTGTCATCACCGGGACTTGAACCTGAAACCAGTTGTACCAAAACCCATAGAGCTAGTCATAGCCATCAGGCCGCCCTTAAATCATGCACGTCAGGGCAATTTGCAAACGAAAATTTCCCTGATTTGCAATATCGTCAAAGAGCTTTTAAGCAATAACAGTTGAATAAGACATGAAGAATAGAATGCAGACAATTCGAATAGACGCCACGACTACAACAATTATTATTTCAGTTGCCAATATAAAAAGGATAATATAAAAATTAGTGATGTCATTCAAAAACTTAATAAGTAAATAAGATTTCCTTATTGAATATATACTGAAAACGATGCCCGAGACTTTTAGGATGTTTGATGTTTTCAGTGTACGATAAAACTATTTTAAATATATTATTTATTTTTTTATTTAAATTCTTCAGCATTTATATTACATATTACATATTTTACATAAATGCATATTTTTTCCTTTAGTCTTCAGCTAAAAATTTTGTATTTCATCCTTTGATGTTTATATGTTTAATGATTTTGAGTTTCGTTACTGCATAATCTAATCATTTTAAGTTTCGTTTTATCTTAATAAATATATTTTCGATTTTTTTCTTTTTTTCTGTTTCTGGATAATTTTTGACGGGATTAATTACAAGGAATATTACTTCAGAAACCCAAATCTGTGCAATTTTCTAGGAATTTCGATCATTTTCTTTAAATTTCAGCTTGGGCTTATGTTTTCTATAGGAATTTTCTATTCATATAAATCCATCTTAAACCTGTGCTACTAATTAAATTAAATTATGGACACTTATATCTCAACCAGTTTTGCATATTATGTATAAATGTAAATTTTCTTTTAATCTGCCTCTGAAATTTTTTGCAATCCATTCTTTGATGTTTATATATCAATTATTTTGAGTTTTGTTGCGTCATGATCTAATGATTTTGAGTTTTATTGGATCTTAATAAATACATTTTCGAATCTTTCTGGGTTTTGAATAATTTTTGAAGGAATTAATTACAAATAATATTGCAATTTATTTATAATCAATGCTATTATGTCAGAAACCAAAACTGTGTGCCTTTTTTAGAAATCATCTTGTTCATTTTCTTTTAAATCTCGTCTTGGGTTTCTATTTTTTCCTATAGGTATTTTTATTCCTATAGTTGTATATTAAACATGTGTAACTAATTTAGTTAAGATATTTCTTAATCTGCAGCTATCTGGGAAATTTAATTATATTATTTTATATGTGCTTTTTGATATTCATATTGGCTTACCAGTTAATTTTCAGATATAGCTGACATTTGCCTTAAGTAAATGTGATTATGGCAAAAGTAACAAAGTAAAGAATCTAAATAATATTTCTATTATAGCAATTAATATTTAGAAGAAAGCGAAACATTATGTGATATTCAAACTAAATGTTAAAAAACAACTAAATGTTATATTTCATGAACTAAATGTTATATTTCAAGAACTAAATGTTATGTTTAAAACTAAATGATAAAAAAATTAAAATTTTATTAAAGACTTTATTAATTTTTTCATATTTTTGCTGTAAAATATTTTTATTTGAAACATTTGCACTTCTCAATTCTATTCAAGTAAAAAAAAAAGAATAAATTTCAAAATGTATGCACTTTTCTAGAACAATTTGCATTTAACTTTTGAAATCTCAATACAGAAATATATTAATGAAATAAAAGTCAAATATTCAAAAAAATATATTCCTTGCTCCGAGCGATTGAATTTTGTCTTCGTCTAATGTACCTCAGATTTTTTATTTTTTTTATTTTTATTTTTATTTATTTTTTTTTCACAGAATTAAACTTTTCTACTAAATCAAAAAAAAAACTGAAAACGTGAACCAAATTCCGAATATATTTCTTGCATTGAATATTATACTTCGAAAAATTTCTAAAATGTATAAATCAGGAGAAAAAACAAACGACAACAATTCACGAAATTATTTTGCTGCAGTTTGTAATTTATCTCGGTATCAAATATATTATTGAAATAATAGTCAAAATAATAATTATTATTTATTAAACCAATAGTTGTAAATTGCAAGAAAGCATTTATTAATATTTTAAATATTAACATAAAAGCATTTTATTTCAAAAATTTACACTTCTCAATTCTATTTTAGTAAAAAAAATGAATACATTTCAAAATGTTTGCACTTTTCAGAACAATTTGCATTTAACTTTTTAAATCTCAATATGGAAATATATTAATGAAATAAAAGTCAAATATTCAAAGAAAATATATTCCTTGCTAAGAGCCAATGAACTTCGTCTTCATATACAATACCTACAGATTTTTGTATTTTTTTTTTTTAAACTAAACTTTTCTACTAAATGCACAAACTGAAAACGTGAACAAAATTCCGAATATATTTCTTGCATTGAGTATTATTCTTAGAGACATTTCTAAAATGTATAAATCAGGCGAAAAAACAAACGACAACAATTCACGAAATTATTTTGCTGCACGTTTCGTAATTTATCTTTCTCCAGCAAAAGCAATTCAACTTCACCTCTTTCGATGAATCTCACCATTCTACAGGCCAGCAGAATAATAAGTCTGGAATGCATACCGCTGTAAGAAAAAAAAAATATGAAAATTTATACCCAGCAGATTCGCCTTAGGCGTAATGTATCACTACTGTTTCACCACATTTCCATAACGATGCATATTTATCATATTTTTGGTATTATTTTGGCATCATAACCCGCTGCTGAAGAAGACCTGTTTACTGAAAAACGACAACATGTATTTTATGGTAGTCCATTTTCTGATCAAACTCTAGGCATATTCTTATAAAATATTTTAAAAAACCCACGGCCATTTTGCTTTTAGGAAATATTTATATGAATTATGAATATAGCTTCTTGTGAGATATTTGATTTATTAAATGAAAATTTGTTTTGATAGTAAATATTACATAATGGTGTATATATATACGCATTCCTCTTATTTCATGAGATGCAATTTTTTCAAAGCGTTTTTATACAGCTATATTTAGTTTCTTTTTCATATCTATAAAAACATTTATTTCTTTATTTATTTTTATATTGTAAGAATTGATGCTTTAATTATAAAATTAAAGTTATCTATTATTATTATTATTAACTTTATTTTGTTATTCAATAATTACAGCAAATTAAGTTTAAATAAGAAAATTTCAATAAATTGATAGTCGTTCCGTTATCAATTTAAGCATTGCACAAATAAAAGCTACTATTATTAATAAGAATGTATAAATATTAAATTAATGTTGTATTTTATGCAAACTAAATGTTAAAAAGCAAAAGCTAAAATGTTAAAACTACATATTTTTCACCTAATTAAGTATCTAGATTGCGTTTAATACAATTTTAATTTATTAAACGACACTTACAATTTGCAGACAGAATTCATTAATATTTTCATATTTCAACAAACAGCATTTTTATTCAAAAAAATTAACACTTCTCAATTCAATTCAAGTAAAAAAAAAGGAGTTCATTTCAAAATGTGTGGACTTTTCCAGAACAATTTACATTTAACTTTTAAATCCCAAAATGAAATATATTAATGAAATAAAAGCCAAATATTCAAAAATATATTCCTTGCTCTGAACGATTGAAGTTTGTTTTTATCTAAAGTAACTCCAGACTTTTTTGTATTTTCGTACAAAATTAAACTTTTCTACTAAATCAACAAACTGAAAACCTGAACCAAATTCCGAATATATTTCTTGGATTCAATATTATTCTTTGAAAAATTTCTAAAATGTATAAATCAGAAGAAAAAAAACAAACGACCACAATTCACGAAATTATTTTTGCTGCACGTTTGGTAATTTTTCTTTCTCCAGCAAAAAAGCAATTCAACTCGACCTCTTTCGATTAAACTCGCCATTCTACAGGCCAGTAGAATAATAAGTCTGGAATGCATACCACCGTAAGAAAAAAAAATATGAAAATTTATACCCAGCAGATTCGCCTTAGGGGTAATGTATCACTACAGTTTCACCACATTTCCATAACGATGCATATTTATCCTTATTTTTGGTATTATTTTGGCATCATAACCCGTTGCGGAAAAGACCTGTTTACTAAAAACGACAACACGTATTTCATGGTAGTCCATTTCTCTAAACTAACTCTAGGCGTATTCTAAAAAAATATTTTTAAAAAAAAATCACGGCTATTTTGCTTTTAGGTAATATTTATATGAATTATGAATATAGTTTCTTTTGAGATGTTTGATTTATCAAATGAAAAATTTGTTTTGATAGTGATATATTACGTAATGGAGTATAAATGCAATTCTCTTATTTCATGAGGTGCAATTTTTAAAGCGGTTTTTATACAGCTATATTTTGTTCGGTTTTTATATTTATAAGAAAATTTATTTCTTTATTTTTTTAAATTATAAGAATCTACGCTTTCATTATAAAAATTAAAATTATCTATTATTATTATTCATATAATTTTGTTATTTCATTTTCTATCAATAGTTATTACAAATTAAGTTTGAATAAGAAAATTCCAATAACTTGATAGTCGTTCCATAACCAATTTAAGCATTGTAAATAAATCTACTATTATTAATAAGGATGGATAAATATTAAATTAATATCATATGCTATGCAAACTAACTATAATGTTTAAAAGTAAATGTAGAAAAAAAGCTAAAATGATGAAACTACATATTTTTTTCCCGTAATTACGTATCTAGGTTTCGTTTAATACAATTTTTAATTTATTAAACATATACTTGTAATTTGCAGGCAAAAATTTATTAATATTTTTCATAATTTAATATAAAGTATTTTTATTTAAAAATTTACACTGCTCAATTCTATTCAAATAAAAAACAGGAATAAATTTCAAATTGTGTGCACTTTTCCAAAAAAATTTGCCTTTTTTCTTTTGAAATATCAATGTGAAATATATTAATGAAATAAAAGTGTAAATATTCAAAAAATTTATATTCCTTGCTCCAAGCGATTGAACTTTGTCTTCATCTAAAATACCACCAGATTTGTTTTCTTTTTGTACACAATTAAACTTTTCTGCTAAATCAACAAACTTGAAACGTGAACAAAATTCCGAATATTTCCTGCATTGAATATTACTCCTCGAAAAATTTCTAAAATGTATAAATCAGAAGAAAAAACAAACGACAACAATTCACAAAATTATTTTGCTGCGTTTGGTAATTTTTCTTTCTCCAGCAAAAAGCAATACAACTCCACCTATTTCAGTGAATCTCGCCATTCTACAGGCCAGCAGAATAATAAATACCAGTGTCAGAAAAAACAAATATTAAAATTTATACCCAGCAGATTCGCCTCAGGGGTAACGTATCACTACAGGTTCACCACATTTTTCCATAGCGATGCATACTTATCCTTATTTTTGGTATTATTTTGGCATCATATCCCGATGCAGAGAAGACCTATTTACTGAAAAAACGACAACATGTATTTCATTGTAGTCCATTTTTCTGATCAAACTCTAGGCATATTCTTATGAAATATTAAAAAAAAAAAAAACTCACGACTGTCAAGTTATTTTGCTTTTAGGTAATATTCATATGAATTATGAATATAGTTTCTTGTGAAGATGTTTGATTTATTAAATGAAAAATTTGTTTTGATAGTGATATATTACGTAATGGTATATAAATGCATTCCTCTTATTTCATGAGATACAATTTTTAAAGCGGTTTTTACAGCTATGTTTATTTCGTGTTTTTTGCATCTATAAATAAAGTTTATTTAATTATTTTTCATATTATACGAATTCATGCTTTCACTGGAAAAATTAAAATTATCTAATATCCTTACATTTATTTTTGTAATTTTATTTTCTACCAATAATTCTTGCAATAAAAAGTTTACTAATAGCAGTTTATTATTATTATTATTTACAGTTATTAGTTTTGTAACTAAGAAAAACTTATAATAATACTAGTAAATATTTAGAAGATAACTTATGCATTTATTCAAGTTATTAAATATCTAGATTAGATTTAAATCAATTTTAATTGATTAAACCAATAGTTGTAAATTGCAAGCAAGCATTTATTAATATTTTTAAATTTTAACATAAAGCATTTTTATTTCAAAAATTTACACTCCTCAATTCAATTTTTAGTAAAAAAATGACTACATTTCAAAATGTCTGCACTTTTTTCCAGAACAATTTGCGTTTAACTTTTGAAATCACAATATAAAATATATATTATTGAAATAAAAGTAAAAATACATATATATATATATATATATATCAAAAAAAATATATTCCTTGCTCCGAGCGATTGAACTTTGTCTTCATCTAAAGTACCTCCAGATTTTTGTATTTTTGTACAAAATTAAACTTTCCTGCTAAATCAACAAACTTGATACGTGAACCAAATTCCGAATATAATTCTTGCATTGAATATTATTCCTCGTAGAATTCTAAAATGTATAAAAACAAGTAGAAAAAACAAACGACAACAATTCACGAAATTATTTTGCTGCACGTTTCGTAATTTATCTTTCTCCAGCAAAAAAGCAATTCAACTTCACCTCTTTCGATGAATCTCACCATTCTACAGGCCAGCAGAATAATAAGTCTGGAATGCATACCGCTGTAAGAAAAAATATGAAAATTTATACCCAGCAGATTCGCCTTAGGCGTAATGTATCACTACTGTTTCACCACATTTCCATAACGATGCATATTTATCCTTATTTTTGGTATTATTTTGGCATCATAACCCGCTGCAGAAGACCTGTTTACTGAAAAACGACAACATGTATTTTTATGGTAGTCCATTTTTCTGATCAAACTCTAGGCATATTCTTATAAAATATTTTAAAAAACCCACGGCCATTTTGCTTTTAGGAAATATTTATATGAATTATGAATATAGCTTCTTGTGAGATATTTGATTTATTAAATGAAAATTTGTTTTGATAGTAAATATTACATAATGGTGTATATATATACGCATTCCTCTTATTTCATGAGATGCAATTTTCAAAGCGTTTTTATACAGCTATATTTAGTTTCTTTTTCATATCTATAAAAACATTTATTTCTTTATTTATTTTTTATATTGTAAGAATTGATGCTTTAATTATAAAAATTAAAGTTATCTATTATTATTATTATTAACTTTATTTTTGTTATTCAATAATTACAGCAAATTAAGTTTAAATAAGAAAATTTCAATAAATTGATAGTCGTTCCGTTATCAATTTAAGCATTGCAAATAAAGCTACTATTATTAATAAGAATGTATAAATATTAAATTAATGTTGTATTTTATGCAAACTAAATGTTAAAAAAGCAAAAGCTAAAATGTTAAAACTACACATTTTTCACTAATTAAGTATCTAGATTGCGTTTAATACAATTTTAATTTATTAAACGACACTTACAATTTGCAGACAAGAATTCATTAATATTTTCATATTTCAACAAACAGCATTTTTATTCAAAAAATTAACACTTCTCAATTCAATTCAAGTAAAAAAAAAAGGAGTTCATTTCAAAATGTGTGGACTTTTCCAGAACAATTTACATTTAACTTTTTAAATCCCAAAATGAAATATATTAATGAAATAAAAAGCCAAATATTCAAAAAATATATTCCTTGCTCTGAACGATTGAAGTTTGTTTTTATCTAAAGTAACTCCAGACTTTTTTGTATTTTCATACAAAAATTATTAAACTTTCTACTAAATCAACAAACTGAAAACCTGAACCCAAATTCCGAATATATTTCTTGGATTCAATATTATTCTTTGAAAAATTTCTAAAATGTATAAATCAGAAGAAAAAAAACAAACGACCACAATTCACGAAATTATTTTGCTGCACGTTTGGTAATTTTTCTTTCTCCAGCAAAAAGCAATTCAACTCGACCTCTTTCGATTAAACTCGCCATTCTACAGGCCAGTAGAATAATAAGTCTGGAATGCATACCACCGTAAGAAAAAAATATGAAAATTTATACCCAGCAGATTCGCCTTAGGGGTAATGTATCACTACAGTTTCACCACATTTCCATAACGATGCATATTTATCCTTATTTTTTGGAATTATTTTAACATCATAACCCGTTGCAAGGGAAGATCTGTTTATGGAAAAACGACAACACGTATTTCATGGTAGTCCATTTCTACCACGAACAAACTCTAGGCGTATTCTTATAAAATATTAAAAAAAAAACTCCCGGCCATTTTGCTTTTAGGAAAATATATATATGAATTATGAATATAGTTTCTTGTGAGATATTTGATTTATTAAATGAAAATTTGTTTTGATAGTGAAATACTACGTAATGATATAAAAATGCATTGCTCTTATTTGATGAGATGCAATTTTTAAAGTGGTTTTTATACAGCTATATTTAGTTCGTTTTTATATCTATAAAAAAATTTATTTATTATTTCACTATTATTTACTATTTTACTATTGTTTATTATTTTAATATTTTTATATATTTTTTATTTTATTTTTTATTATAAGAATCCGTGATTTTATGCTGCCTGTTAGCCAAGTGGCTAATGGGTGCAGCCATTAGTATCACAGGCTTCAGATTTGAATAGGAGATATTTCTTATTCTGTAGCCATCTGGAAAATTTTAAAATTTTATTTTTATTTGTGCTGTTTAATATTCATATTTGTTTAGCAGTTAATCTTCTGCCGAGGCATACATACATTTGTCTGAAGCAAATGAAATTATTAAGGAAAAAAAAATTCTGAATAAAATATCTATTATAAAAATTATTATTTAGAAGAAAATTTATACATTGACTCTCATTCTTAAATATCCAGATTGGATTTTAAAAATTTTAATTTAATAAACCTATAATTATAAGTAACAATCAAGCCTTTATTAATATTTTCATATTTTAACATGAAACATTTTTATATCAAAATTAACGCTTCTCCATTCTATTCAAGTAAAAAACAGGAATAAATTTCAAAATGTGTTCACTTTTCCAGAACAATTTGCATTTAACTTTTGAAATCTAAATATGAAATAGTTTAATCAAATAAAAAGTCAAATATTCCAAAAAAAAATCCTTGCTCCGAGCAATTGAACTTTGTCTTCATCTAAAGTACATCAGATTTCTTTTTTAACAAATTAAACTTTTCTACTAAATCAACAAACTGAAAACGTGAACCAAATTCCGAATATTTCTTGCATTGAATATTACTCTTCGAAAGTTTCTAAAATGTATAAATCAAAAGAAATAACAAACGACAAAATTCACGAAATTATTTTGCTGCACGTTTGGTAATTTTTCTTTCTCAAGCAAAAGCAATTCAACTCCACACTTTCGTTGAATCTCGCCATTCTACAGGCCAGCAGAATAATAAGTCTGGAATGTATACCAGGTAAGAAAAAAAATATGAAAATTTATACCCAGTAGATTCGCCTTAGGGTAATGTATCACTACAGTTTCACCACATTTCCATAACGATGCATATTTATCATTTGTTTTTTGGAATTATTTTGGCATCATAGCCCATTGCAGAAGACTTGTTTACTGCGAAACGACAACATGCATTTCATGGTAGTCCATTTCTCTGAACGAACTCTAGGCATATACTTATAAAATATTTAAAAAAAACACGGATATTTTGCTTTTATGAAATATTTATATGAATTTATGAATAGAGTTTCTTTTGAATATTTGATTTATTAATTGAAAAAAAAATCTTTTGATAGTGAAATATTACGTAATGGTATATAAATGCATTCCTCTTATTTCATAAGATGCAATTTTAAGCGGTTCTTATACAGCTATATTTAGTTCGTTATTAAAATTTAAAAATTAATTATTTATTTTTTTTATTTTTAAGAATTTTGCTTTCATTTGCAAAAATTAAAATTATCTATTATTAATATTTTTAACATTATTTTAAAATTTTACTTACTTTCAATAGTTATTGCAAATTAAGTTGATATAAGAAAATTTCATAACTTGATAGCCGCTTCATAATCAATTTCAGTATTGTAAATAAAGCTACTATTTATTAATGAGAATGGACCAATATTAAATTAATGTTATTTGCTATGTAAACTAAATGTTATGTTTAAAACTAAATGTTAAAAAAAAAAGGCTAAAATGTGGAAACTACATTATTTTCACGTAAATAAGTATATAAGACTTCACGTTTAATACAATTTTAATTTATTAAACATATACTTGTAATTTGCAGGCAAGAATTTGTTAATATGTTTTCATATTTTTAGAATAAAGTATTTTTATTTCCAAAATTTAAACTTCTCTATATTATTCAAGTTAAAAAAAAAGGAATAAATTTCGAAATGTGTGCACTTTTCCAAAACAATTTCTATTGACTTTTTGAAATATATTAATGAAACAAAAGTCAAATATTCCAAAAAATATATTCCTTGCCCAAAGCCGGTGAACTTGATCTTATCTAAAAGTACCTCAGATTTTTTTTTTTACAAAATTAAACTTTTTCTATTAAATCAACAAACTTGAAACGTGAACCAAATTCCGAATATATTTCTTGCATTGAATATTATTCTTCGAAAAATTCCAAAATGGTATAAATTAGAAGAAAAACAAACGACAACAATTCACGAAATTATTTTGCTGCACGTTTGGTAATTTTTCTTTCTCCAGCAAAAAAAAGCAATTCAACTCCACCTCTTTCGATGAATCTCACCATTCTACAGGCCAGCAGAATAATAAGTCTGAAATGCATATCAGTGGAAGAAAAAAAAAATATTGAAATTTATACCAGAGGATTCGCCTTAGGGGAATGTATCACTAGAGTTTCACCATATTTCCATAACGATGCATATTTATCCTTATTTTTTGGTATTTTTTGGCATTATAACCCGTTGCAGAAAGACCTGTTTACGGAAAAACGACAACATGTATTTCATGGCAGTCCATTTCTACGAACAAATTCTAGGCATATTCTTATAAAATATTAAAAAAACTCAAGGCTATTTTGCATTTAGGAAATATTTATATGAATTATGAATATAGTTCCTTGTGAGATATTAGATTTATTTAATGAAAAATTTGTTTTGATAGTGAAATATTACGTAATGGTGTATACATGCATTCCTCTTATTTCATGAGAAGCAATTCTTAAAACGGTTTTTATACCGCTATATAAAAGTTTGTTATTTACAACTATAAAGAAAGTTTATTGATTGTTTTTCATATTATAAAAATTCATGCTTTCATTGCAAAAAAAAAATTTTAATTATCTATTATATATTTAACTTTATTTCACAAATTTTTTTCCATCAATAATTCTTTTAAATTATTTTAGAATAAGAAATCTTCAATAAATTAATAGTCATTCCACAACTGATTTAATTAAGATATTTCTTAATATGTAATTTGGAAAACATAATATTTTATTATGCTTTTGCTATTCATTACTGATTTACAATTAACCTTCAGACGTAGCTTACATTTGTCTTAAAGTAAATGGGATTATTGCAATTTACCAAAAAAGTACAGATTCTGAATAAAATTTCTATTTTAAGAAATTAATATTTAGAAGAAAAATTCATATTATGTGTTATTTAAATTAAATGTTATATTTAAAACTGAATGTTACGTTTAAATCTAAGTGTTAAAAAAAAACTAAAATGTTAAAACTACATATTATTGTGTTTTACGTTCTTAAATATGTAGATTGGGTTTATTACAATTTTATCTACTAAACCAATCGCTATAAGTTGAAAGCAAGAATTTATTAATATTTTTCGAATTTTAACATAAATCATTTTTATTTCATAAATTTTCACTTCTTAAATCCATTCAAGTAAAAAAAAAAGAATGAATATCAAAATGTGTGCACTTTTACAGAACAATTTGCATTTAACTTTTGAAATCCCAATAGAAATATATTAATGAAATAAAAGTCAAATATTCCAAAAAATAAATATTCCTTGCTCCGAGCTATTGTACTTTGTCTTCATCTGAAGTAGCTCCAGATTTTATTTTTTGTTATTTTTACAAAAATTAAACTTTTCTACTAAATCAACAAACTGAAAGCATGAACCAAATTCTGAATATTTCTTTGTATTGAATATTATTCTTCGAAAAATTTCTAAACTGTATAAAAATCAGAGCAAAAAAACAAACGACAACAATTCACGAGAAAAATTATTTTTGCAGCACGTTTGGTAATTTTTTCTTTATCCAGCAAAAAAGCAATTCAACTCCACCTCTTTCGACGAATCTCACCATTCTACAGGCCAGCAGAATAATAAGTCTGGAATGCATACCAGTGTCAAGAAAAATAATATGAAAATATATACCCAGCAGATTCGCCTTAGGGGTAATGTATCACTACAGTTTCACCACATTTCCATAACGATGCATATTTATCCTTATTTTTGGTATTATTTCGGCATCATAACACGTTGCAGAGAAGATCTGTTTACTGAAAATGACAACATGTATTTCATGGTAGCCCATTTCTCTGAACAAACTCTAGGCATTCTTATAAAATATTAAAAAAACAAAACTCACGACTTTCAGGTTATTTTGCTTTTTTTTTAGGAAATATTTATATGAATTATGAATAGAGTTTCTTGTGAGATATTTGATTTATTAAATGAAAAATTTGTTTTGATAGTGAAATATCACGTAATGGTATATAAATGCATTCCTCTTATTTCATGAGGTGCAATTTTTTGAAACGGTTTTTATACCGCTAAATTTAGCTCGTTTTTATATATATAAAGACAATTTATTTATTATTTTTACTATTTTACTATTGTTTATTATTTTACTATCTTTCATATTTTTTTTTTTATATTATAAGATTCCGTGCTTTCATGCCGCCTATTGGCGAAAGGTGGTTAGCGTTCTGGTCTTTGGTAGCACATGCTTCAGGTGTGATTCCTGGCTGGGGCATGAATATTTGTTAGTGGTTTTAAAACGCACTTTAAACTGTAGGCCTCTGTCTGTTTAGCCTTGCATGCACAAGATGTCCATAGATTTAAAATGTAATGTTGTAACCTTGAAAATGTAGCCTTGTAAATGTTAATCTTATCAAGTATTATTACCTTTATTTCGTAAATTTATTTTTGACCAATAATTCTTGCAAATCAAGTTAGAATAAACAAAATAATAAATTAAAAATCGTTCCGTAATCATTTTAAGCAGGAAATTAAATCTGCAATATCCATATGAATGAAAAAATATCATATAACTATAATTTAGCTTATAAATCTAAAAATATTTTGGGAGGAAATAAGACTGATTCAAGATAACAAGGATACTTAAAAGTAATGAAATAAATACGAAATTTAAATTTGGCGAATAAATAATGCTATCCTACCGAATTGCCCAATTTTAACCTAGACAGGTTTCACCACATTTCGATAACGATGCATATTTATCCTTATTTTTGGTATTATTTTGGCACCCTAACACGTTGCAGAAGACCTGTTAACTGAAAACGACAACATGTATTTCATGGCAGTCCATTTCTCTAAACAAACTCTAGGCGCATTCTTACAAAATATTAAAAAAAACTCACGGTTATTTTGCTTTTACGAAATATATATATGAATTATGAATATAATTTCTTGTGAGATATTTGATCGATTAAATGGAAAATTTGTTTTGATAGTGGAATATTACGTAAGATTGTATAAATGCATTTCTCTTATTTCATGAGATGTTTATTTTTAAAGCGGTTTTTATGCAGCTATATTTTGTTCTTTTTATATCTAAAACAAACTTTATTTATTTACTTTTTGTATTATAATAATATATGCTATCATTACAAAATTAAAATTATCTATTATTATCAGTAACTTTATTTTGTAATTTTATTTTCTATCAATAATTATTACAAATTTAGTTTGAAAAAGAAAATTACAATAAATTGATCGTCGTTGCATAATCAATTTAAGCATTGTAAATAAAGCTTTTATTATTAAAAAGAATGGATGAATATTAAATTAATGTTATATGCTATGCAAACTAAATTTTAAGCTTAAAACTAAATGTTAAAAAAAAAAAAAAGCTAAAATGATGAAACTACGTATTTTTTTTTTTACATACTAAAATATCTAGATTGAGTTTAATACGATTTTAATTTATTAAACATATACTTACTTGTAATTTGCAGACCATAATTTATTAATATTTTTATTTTAACATAGAAACTTTTTTATTTCAAAATTTTACACTTCTCAATTCAATTCAAGTAAAAAACAAGAACAAATTTCAAAATGTGTGCACTTTTCCAGAACAATCTGCATTTAACTTTTGAAATATAGATATGAAATATATTAATGAAAGAAAAGTCAAATATTCAAAAAAATATATTCCTTGCACAGAGTAATTATACTTTGTCTTCATCTAAAGTAACTCAGATTTTTTTGAATTTTTACAAATTTAACTTATTCCCTAAATCAACAAACTGAAAACGTGAACCAAATTCCAAATATTTCTTGCATTGAATATTATTCTGCTACGAAAAATTTCTAAATTGTATAAATCAGAAGAAAAAAAAAAAACGACAAACAATTCACGAAATTATTTTGCTGCACGTTTGGTAATTTTTCTTTCTCCAGCAAAAAATCAATTCAACTCCACCTCTTTCGATGAATCTCACCATTCTACAGGCTAGCAGAATAATAAGTCTGGAATGCATACCAGTGTCAAGAAAAAAATATGAAAATGTATACCCAGCAGATTCGCCTCATGTATCACTACAGTTTCACCACATTTCCATAACGATGCATATTTATCCTTATTTTTTGGTATTATTTTGGCATCATAACCCATTGTAGAAGACCTGTTTACTGAAAATGACAACGTGTATTTCATGGTAGTCCATTTCTCTGAACAAACTCTAGGCGCATTCTTATAAAATATTAAAGAACAAAACTCACGACTTTCAGGATATTTTGCTTTTAGGAAATATTTATATGAATTATGAATAGAGTTTCTTGTGAGATATTTGATTTATTAAATGAAAAATTTGTTTTGATAGTGAAATATCACGTAATGGTATATAAATGCATTCCTCTTATTTGATGAGGTGCAATTTTGAAACGATTTTTTTATACCGCTAAATTTAGCTCGTTTTTTATATATATAAAGACAATTTATTTATTATTTTTTACTATTTTACTATTGTTTATTATTTTACTATCTTTTCATATTTTTTTTATTATATAAGATTTCGTGCTTTCATGCCGCCTATTGGCGAAGGTGGTTAGCGTTCTGGTCTTTGGTAGCACATGCTTCAGGTGTGATTCCTGGCTGGGGCATGAATATTTGTTAGTGGTTTTTAAAACGCACTTTAAACTGTAGGCCTCTGTCTGTTTAGCCTTGCATGCACAAGATGTCCATAGATTTAAAATGTAATGTTTAACCTTTGAAAATGTAGCCTTGTAAATGTTAATCTTATCAAGTATTATTACCTTTATTTCGTAAATTTATTTTTGACCAATAATTCTTGCAAATCAAGTTAGAATAAACAAAATAATAAATTAAAAATCGTTCCGTAATCATTTTAAGCAGGAAATTAAATCTGCAATATCCATATGAATGAAAAAATATCATATAACTATAATTTAGCATATAAATCTAAAAATATTTTGGGATGAAATAAGACTAATGTAAAATAACAATGATACTTAAAAGTAATGAAATAAATACGAAATTTAAATTTGGCGAATAAATAATGCTATCTACCGAATTGCCCAATTTTAACCTAGAGGCTTCACCACATTTCGATAACGATGCATATTTATCCTTATTTTTTGGTATTATTTTGGCACCCCTAACACGTTGCAGAAAGACCTGTTAACTGAAAACGACAACATGTATTTCATGGCAGTCCATTTCTCTAAACAAACTCTAGGCGCATTCTTACAAAAATATTAAAAAAACTCACGGTTATTTTGCTTTTAAGAAAATATATATATCAATTATGAATATAATTTCGTGATCTATTAAATGAAAAATTTGTTTTAATAGTGAAATATTATGTAAGTGTATAAATGAATTTCTCTTATTTCATGAGATGCAATTTTTAAAGCGGTTTTTATGCAACTATATTTAGTTCAATTTTTATATCTAAAAGAAACTTTATTTATTTAATTTTTTATTATAATAATATATGCTATCATTACAAAAATTAAAATTATCTATTATTATCAGTAACTTTATTTTGTAATTTTATTTTCGATCAATAATCATTACAAATTTGGTTTTGAAAATGAAAATTTCAATAAATTGATAGTCGTTACATAAACAATTTAAGCATTGTAAATAAAGCTATTATTATTAAAAAGAATGGATTATTAAATTAATGTTATATGCTATGCAAACTAAATGTGAAGTTTAAAACTAAATGTTAAAAAAAAAGCTAAAAATGTTGAAACTACGTATTTTTTTTACATACTGAAATATCTAGATTGAGTTCAATACGATTTTAATTTATTAAACATATACTTGTAATTTGCAGACCATAATTTATTAATATTTTTTATACTTTAACAAAGAAACTTTTATTTCAAAAATTTACACTTCGCAATTCAATTCAAGTAAAAAACAAGAACAAATTTCAAAATGTGTGCACTTTTCCAGAACAATCTGCATTTAACTTTTGAAATATAGATATGAAATATATTAATGAAAGAAAAGTCAAATATTCAAAAAAATATATTCCTTGCACAGAGCAATTAAACTTTGTCTTCATCTAAAGTAACTCCAGATTTTTGAATTTTTACAAAATTTAACTTTTCCCCTAAATCAACAAACTGAAAACGTGAACCAAATTCCAAATATTTCTTGCATTGAATATTATTCTGCTACGAAAAATTTCTAAAATTGTATAAATCAGAAGAAAAAAAACGACAAACAATTCACGAAATTATTTTGCTGCACGTTTGGTAATTTTTCTTTCTCCAGCAAAAAAATCAATTCAACTCGACCTCTTTCGATGAATCTCGCCCTTCTACAGGCCAGCAGAATCATAAGTCTGGAATGCATACCAGCGTAAGAAAAAATATATGAAAATTTATACCCGGCAGATTCGCCTTAGGGGTAATGTATCACTACAGTTTCACCACATTTCCATAACGATGCATATTTATCCTTTTTTTTGGTATTATTTTGGCATCATAAGCCCGTTGCATAGAAGACCTGTTTACAGAAAAACGACAACATGAATTTCATGGTAGTCCATTTCTCTGAACAAACTCCAGACGTATTCTTATAAAATATTTTTAAAAAACTCACGACTTTCAGATTATTTTGCTTTTAGGAAATATTTACATGATTTATGAATATAGTTTCTTGTGAGATATTTGATTTATTAAATGAAATATTTGTTTTGATACTGAAATATTACCTAATGCTGTATAAACGCATTCCCCGTATTTCATGCGATGCAATTTTTAATGCGGTTTTTTACAGCTATGTTTAGTTCGTTTTGTGTATCTGTAAATAAAGTTTATTTATTTATTTTTCATATTATATGAATCCATGCTTTCATTGCAAAACTTAAAATTTTCGAATATCATTTCATTTATTTTGTAATATTATTTTCTACCAATATTTCTTGAAGATAAACTAATAATTCTAGCAATAAAAACCCAACTGAAAACAGTTTATTATTATTATTTAGAGTAATTAGTTTTTGCGACTAAGAAAATGAATAATAATACTAATTAATATTTATAAGATAACTTATGCATTTAGACAAGTTCTTAAATATCTAGATTATTTTAAATACAATTTTAACTTATTAAACTTATAGTGGTAAATTGCAAGCAAGCTTTTATTAATATTTTTGATATTTTAAAATAAAACATTTTATTTCAAAAATTTATTCTCCATTCTATTCAAGTAGAAAAAAAGGAATGAATTTCAAAAGGTGTGCACTTTTCGAGAACAATTTTCATTTCACTTTTTGAAATATCAATAGGAAATACATTAATGAAATAAAAGTCAAATATTCAAAAGAATATATTCCTTGCTCCGAGCGATTGAACTTTGTCTTTATCTAAAGTACCTCCAGATTTCTTTTTCTTTTTTACAAAATTAAACTTTTCTACTAAATCAGCAAACTTGAAACGTGAACATGCACAAAAACTTAACTAATAACCATTTATTATTAATATTTACAGTAATTAGTTTTGTAAATAAGAAAAACTGATAGTAATACTAATTAATATTTAAAGGATAACTTATGCATTTAGTCAAGTTCTTAAATATCTAGATTACATTTAATACTATTTTTAATTTATTAAACATATACTTGTAAATTGCAGACAAGAATTTATTAATATTTTTCATATTTTAGCATAAA
>BPLR01018193.1:0-25000 GCA_021605095.1 Caerostris extrusa | reverse complement strand
ATATATATTCATCTGCCACACGTGTTTGACGCTTCTTCTGTACACGTGTTTGGCCCTCCTAAACGGCTAGGCCAATTTTGATGAAATTTTTTGTTTGTTTGACAGCGTCACAATTAGATTCACAATTGAACCCATTTCGTTGCGCTGCAATCGATATATTATTTTACTTTTTTTAATATTATTTTGCAATTTAAGTGATATGCTTTTTCCCTATATTTTTTTTATTGTTATTGTCATCTTTTGTCTATAATAATTTTCCTTTTTACATTGCTATTTAAAATAACAAATATACTTACATCAATCATTATTAAGATTTATCAAATGCTTTAAACGGTAAATACAATATTTTATCATGATATCAAAGAGCCAAAATAATCTATTTTTGCAGCCTTTTCTAAGTCGCTTCAACACGAGATCAATAGACATTGAATCAATGTTCAATGGTCAGCTTTAGATAGTGAATAAACATATACTGCCTTTATATTTAGCTTCAAAAGCACTTATGTTATATGCTTCTGTTATATCCTGTGCCATCTGCTATTGCTAGTTGAAATACGTTATCTAAAGTGAGAATTCCGCTATCGACGTTTAATGTTAAGCGCACTCAAAGACGAGGATTCTCAGTGTATTTCATAATGAACAATTATCCTTTTCAGATATAACCATTTGTGATAATTGGCTTAGAAATAAACTCATTTGATCTTATCAGGTGTATATGTTTACGAGCTATTAATTCTAGCGGTTTATGTGCATTGCTCTCCTCGAATTCGATGTTGTAATTCAACAAAGCTTAGAGAAAGAGAAGCTGCTTTCCGTCAAAGCAATGGAATCAATTGAACAAAGAGATGTCTTTAATATTTTTAATAATTTCATTAACTTTTGCATTTTGTTCTTCAAAATACTTGTGATGTTGCAATGCGTTTTAAAACTAATTTAGCAAATAAGATACTAACTATTTAATCTAGAATGATCTAGATCTTTTATAGATGGAAGACTACACAAGATTTATCATAGATGAAATAATTGCACTAAACTATTAAAAATATATAGTTTTTTTTTTTATTCTAAGAAAGTAATAAATTAATTTACTACTTTAAATAAGTAAGTTGGATTATTAATATAAAAAGAACAAAGATTTTAAAAACGATTATAAAAGAGAACGATTTTATTTTTGAATAAAAAAAAAAAAAAAATTATCATTAAATTTAGTAGGAAAGAAAATTTGTATTAAATTTGTCAAAAAAATTTTCAAGAAATTAATTATAAATTATTAAAAAATTAATTTATATTTTATTCATTTTTCAATTTAATGATAATTGTTATCAATGTAAAAAAAAAAAAAAAAAAATAAATTTTTTATTCTATATCGCAAAATTCCATAAGTAATGTTCATGAAATATTGAACATTAACATTATTAATGAAAAATTCAAAAATTTCATGATTTTTTTTTGTGCAATATGTATCACAAAATTTTATGAAATTTCATTTCATTCATTTTCATATTTTTAAATTTTCAATATTATATAATTTTAATTGTACACTTTATTCATCTGCCGGATATATTACGACAGATATATTCTTCCATCTATTAATGTATAAAAATAATATAATAAACATATAATATTGTATCATATAATATTATTATACCGATAAGTTTATAAAAGAAAGATACCATTCTCAGCTCAAAGGAAGAGGGATAGTAGAGCAAAGAATAAAAAAAATCAATATTCTTTTTTTCTGCTATCGTAGAAAAGCTGGGAATTGGTTTTCAAAACGTAAGTACGAATATTCCGATTAATCAATAAATATCTTCTATTATCACTCACTAAATATGCAAAATTAGCAGAAAATGATGTACATTTTCACTTTGCAGTATTTTTTTTAATTTCCTGCTTCTAAGAGAATAAGTTGAAAAATATGTAAGAAATATTAGTTCATAAATGTAGAACAATAAATTTATATTTTCTAGTGCGATTTTTAACTCTTATAATGGACAACAACTAGCACTTTTAAAGTATTGCAATACTAATAAAGTATAATTAGATGGAATATAAATATGAGGACAAATATTTAGTTTTTCTTATCGATAGATGTGAAATAAATTATCATCAACTTCATTATTATCCAAGTTATTCTTAAAATGCCTAATACATAATTTTATATAGAATTTCTTATATTCTGCATATCTATCTTATTAATATGTAGTAATTTATTTCAATTACTTGTGAAAATTTACAAAATTTGTAACTGTTTCGATTGTGTTACAATTGCTACAGTTTGTTTACAATTGTGTAATTGTTTGTTGCACAATGCAATCTTTCAATTGTCTGAAAACTGGTACTATATTACCTTACATTAATATAAATAAATTTACAAGAGTATTTGTTTCTGTACTTACCAGAAAGTATTTCTGTACTACCAATGTTTCCATGCCTACAAACCAGACTTCGCATACAAGCAATCATGTTAATGCTTCAGTACTCCAAATTTGTTTACAAATTGTTTGGAGACAATAGAAACAAATGGGATAACAGTTCTACAAATTCCAGCTTCTAAATTAAAGAAATTTCAATCGATTATCTGCCGCTTACATCTATCTTGATGGGAGAGAGCTCAGGCACCATTAAAACAATAAATTGTGTTTTTAACCCTAGTTACGTATTCTAAAAGGGATCATAACAACATCTTTTTATTGAAAATCCTCTCAAAAATTAAGAGTGTTGTGGTATATATGCAAATAAGATTGAAGAAAATATTCAAGACAAAAACATTCAATTTTATAAAACTCGAGATGAAAGAAAAGGATTAAATGTGTTCTGTTTTTTTTTTTTTTTGTAAGAATGTATAAAAGTTTGTTAATGAAAATTATCAAAAATGGAAATTTTTAAGGAATGCAAATATTTGTTCAGTTTCGGAAACATATGTAGATTTTGGTAGATAGCATAAGTATTATTTTAAATAACAACTGAAAATATAAAAAATATATTTGTGAAGATATAGGAACGGCCAAAAAAAATTGTATGAATTATTGCCCCCCCCAAAAAAGAAGATGACAAATGTTTAGTAAATTCCTCAGAAACATTTATAGTATAAATATTTTATTAAATTTATTTTACTGAAAGAAAATGATTATTAAACTATTATTAGTTTTAATTGAAAATATGGATGATAATCATTTATTTCTTATCATAAACTTTAATTTAATATAAAATCGTACAATATCTTTAAAAACGCAAATATCTTAAATGTCTTATTAAATCACTATAGATTATGACATTTATCAATTGTAAATTTTATTCGACATTTCACATCTATAATATCCGCTTAATTAAAAATCTGCATTTCAATGCTATTATACATTTTAGTTCCAGCTATTGTTCATTTTAAGACTTAAAGTTGAACCAAAAGATGTTTATTGATTATTCTAAAATTTTTCCCTTTATATGTTTTTTCCAACTTTTCCAAGTTAGCGAGAAAAAAAAATCTGAAATTTAAACAAACACCGAAAAAAAAATTTACATCCCATATGGATAATTTTACATATTTTGTCCAAAATATGACCAGAAGATATTTATTGATTCCTCTAATATTTTGATCTTATACTTTTATAGATTCTTTCAAAGTTTTGTTAGCTGGAAGAAAAAAACATGAAATTAAAAAAATGATCATTGAAAGTTTACATAATTTTCTGCTAATTTCATAATTTTAGAATCTAAAATGGAATCTGAAGATACTATTGATTACTTTGAAATTTTACATATATGTTTCTGAAAATGATTCCACAACTTTATCGCACTAACGAACAAGATTAACCAAAAACACTTTTTCACTACCGACCTAGTATACAGTTAACGTGTATGTCTAAAAACAGTTATCGAGTATACAAATAACATGCAGACACTGACTCGAAAAGTTAATATACTAAGCGTTGTCTGTGACAAAGAATATAGCATTAACTCGTAAGAAATTTACCAGTTTTTCTTCGATACAATCCGAACTTTTCAATTATTTCTGAGTTCATTTTGTAATGTAAAATGAACTCAGGAATATCATTTATGTCTGGAAGCCTTATTAATGTTCTGAACTTACAGGGAATACCATTGATGCTTGTAAGCCTTATTGATGTCCTGAACTTACAGCAACATCATTGATGCTTGGAAGGTTTATTGATGTTATGAACTCACAAGAACATCATTGATGCTTGAAGCTCTTATAATAAAATTACAAGTAAATTAATGAACTATGATTAATACTGATATTGAAGTGACTGCAAACAATTGAAAAATATATATAAGAAAAAATTTCTGTGAGTTGGTAAATATTATGTAATTATTTACTACTTAAGAATAAGCACTAATAAAATGATTTTTTTTGCTTGCAGATCTCTAGGATGGCAGATTTGGAGGTTGTTGACTACTTCTTGGAACCTTGACACATGGAATTTAATAGCTATGAGGAAAAGTTACATTTAACTATTAATAAATGGCCAAATTAACAACTCATCTAGTCTAACACACAAAACAATTATTTATATGCTCAATTTCTATCCCAGTAGGCAAGAGTTTAATGTTGTGACAAATGCCATATTAAATATTTAATCACACATTTTTAAGCAATATAATATGACAACGGTTAAATTTTGCTAATCTTTTTTTAATAAGTGTCTAGAGTTGATTTATATACAGTTATTCAAATTAAAAAATTAGTATATAATAATTGGCTACATTTAACATAGAAAATAAGTTTGTGATTAAATAATTATTAAACTTTCTTGTAAATCATACCTTTCATTGATTCAACCCGATTCTTCCATTTTTATTTAATATCTAAGATATTCTTTATTAAAATCCAAACCTTGATGTATTTTATTGAGTACAATCTATACTTTTAAAATTTTTCTTTTTAATATTTAATAATCACTTCGTTAACTTAAATATTTTTCTTCATTATTTGAAAAATTCATGACCTGACAATGTTCATTAAAATTCATAAATCCATAAATTCATTAAATCAAAATAAAGTAGGGTGTATCCTTTAATTGAAACATTACTTAATTGTTTTTAAATACAGATGTATAGAAATACAAATGTAAAATAAAGAGAACACATTGAATACTACAAATAAGATCTGTAATGTCTCAAATAATAATTTTAGTTACCCTAATCCTTTTCGCTGCATCCATTCCTTCTAGTACTTCTTCAGTATTTAGGCAGAGACAAAAACAACCCAAAGAAAAAAATAACAGACCATGATAAAATTCCCATTAAAATTGGGGCAATACTTCCGGCCACAGCATTTGAACAAATCAGACGCCAATATGATAAAGCCCTGGTTGATACAGCAAACAACATCAACAGGGGCAAATTCCATCGATTCGGGTTCTCTAATGTTTATAGGTTAGAAGCACAAACACACGTGATGGCATTAGCTGCTAGTCCCCTAAACGTGCTAAAGACGCTTTGCGATCAAGTTTTTTACCCTCGCAATATAACGGCCATTATGTATATGACCAACAGTCCAGTATACGGTAGCAATGCAGCTTCTGCCCAGTACATGCTGCAATTAACCGGATATCTAGGATTACCTGTCATAGCGTGGAACGTGGACAACGTAGGATTGGAACAGGTAAGAATTTCAAATTACTTTAAAAATCTATCAATTTTAATGAATCTTTATGCTGTATTAGTTTATTAGAATTAATATAACATTCCAATTAAAGTTGATGTCCAAATATTTACAAGTGCTTATTATAAGTACAATAAAATGAGCATGTGCCATTTATTTAAAGCGATTAGAATACCCATATAGGAGAAATAAAGAATGTTATTGGTCAAAATTGTGTAGACACTATAATGAAAAGTAGTTATAAGTCATAAGGAATAATAAGATGGAATAATTAAGAATTAATTAACAAGAAGAATGAAAATCAATAATTAATTAATAATAAGAAGGAATAATTAAGAATCACTTGAAGCCAGGAATAAAAAAGTAGTTATAAGTCATTATTAGGCCATCAGAACCGAATCAACTGAAATAACACCTATTACAAACAAGTTGTTTTAATACATAGCATTTAAATAATCAATTCGAGTCGAGGAATTATTAGAAAATAAGAATCATTCAAGGAATAATTAAGACTCAAGTGGTTTAAACATAGCTTTTAAATAATCAATTGGAGAATCAATTGGAGCAAGGGATAATTCATTCAAGGAATAATAAGAATCATTCAAGGCATAATTAAGACCCAAGTGGTTTAAGGCATACATAGCTTTTAAATAATAAGAATCAGTTGGAGTCAATTGGTGCCATAATTGGAATAATAAGAATCATTCAAGGAATAATTAAGAATAATCAAGTAGTTTAATACATAGCTTTTAAATAATCAATTGAAGTGAAAGAAATATAAAAAATTAAGAATAATCGAAAGGTGAAATGAAATCAGTAATCTGGTATTCAAGATCAAAAATTCTGCTGTAATTCATTACTAAACGTACGGCACTAATTATTTACGTATCATTGAAATAAATTTCAAAGAAATGGAATTTATGATTATTCATTCTCCATATGATCCAACTATTTAATGTTTTGTTAGTTTTTATTCAACAAAAAATTGGCAATGCTCTGTAATTTTGTAAATTAGGATTTGTTGTATTGCTTTTAATCAGATAAATTCATTATCTTCGCCTTTTGTAAGCTTGAAGTACTTGAAATCATTATAATAGTTTAGGCATGACCAATTTAATAAATTATTATTAATATATTGTAATATTATTAAATTATTATTTAGTGATCATGCTCTATTAAATCGATTTCAAGTACTTCAAGTAGCAAATGAGAAGTTAATGAATTTAACTCATTATAAAAAGCAATAGATGCAATAAAAATTTATCGCATGATATATAATTGAGATAATGTCAGAGATCTGCATATTACCAAGGATTTGTTCTTTGGTTATAAATGGAATAAATATCGACTTTCAATATTACTTCTGATATTTTTTTTTACATTCACAAAATGCATTAAAAACAAATTCACTAAGTTTAATAATATAAAAATATTATTTAATCTTTGTACATTAAATGTTTTATATTATTGTTAAAATCCTTAAAATTTATGATATGGCAATGGTACTTATACCTCTTAGTGAGAGTTATTTTTAGTGAGAGTTATTTTTATTTAAAGGTGTAAGTTTGTAAAACATGTTTTATTTCAAGGATAACGGTATGAGATTGTAATTTTTACACTTTTGCAAGGAATCGAATTGCCCGTTCACTTCCTTCTCATAAATGTTGACATTTTAATACACATAATTAAAATAAATATATAATTTCTGAATTGGTTATGTAAGTTAAAGAGGATATAATTAAAACTTATATTGAAAATTAACTAAAATGTTTAGCTTATATTAATATTATTAAGAAATTTAAGAATAAAACATCGTCTTGGTTTGTAAAATATTCTAAATCAACTTATTAAATTAATAAGATATATAAAAATTTGCAATTTAATAAATGATGATTTTGTTTAATGTATTCAATTTACTAAAGGAAGAAATTTAAAAACTATGTTCATAGTTATTATATATATATATTAAAATTGATTTCATAATTAGAACTTTTTACCATTGGAGTTTTGTAATAGTTCTTGTTTGCATTATACATTCAAAAAAAAAAAAAATTAAATCTAATAAAAGTTAGATTTAATTTTTCAGTTTTTTATAATATGTGAATATAAGGCAATATCGACATAAAAATTAAAAGCAAATTTCTTTATTAATATGCAGTACGTTAAAGAAGATTTTAATAATTTCAATTTTTAAAAATTATTTAAAAATAAACTTTTAAATTATATTTATTTTAAATACGACAGTTTTCCAGTACAATTATCATGTTTGAATAATTGATTAAAATGTATTTGATTATTCATGTGGTTTTCTGTAATGATACTTATATGAAATATACTGACTTAAATGATTTTTAACATTGATTAATGTTGCAATTAACATAAATAATGAGTGTTGTAAAATACTTTTACATTCACAATAAGACATCAGTATTCTGAATTTATGTATAATACCTTCAGAAACGGTATTTAAAATATAAATATATTATTTTCACCATTTTTAAAATTTTCTCCTTTATATGTTCAATAGTAATATACATCAATTGAAATAAGTAATTATTAATAATATAATTATATTTAATTAATTAATTATAGAAATTAAATAAATTAATTAATTAAATATATATAATTAATTGAATTAATATATTAATTGAAATGAAATATATTATTTTTAAATTTAATATATTATTCGATATTAATTGAAATAAAATATATTAAATCTGTAAGGACATCTTTTTAAAATATATTAATGTGTAAAGTAAAAATTTATAAATATTAGATGAATAATAAATATTTGTTAATTGCATACACTACAATCATTAAAGTATACAAATGCAGGAATGTTACTTAAGAAAATCAATATATAAATATATAAAATCAGATATTCACATTAAAGTTACACTAAATTTTTACGTACGAATTTATTTTTTTAAAATTATCATTTCAAATGCTAGAAAATGTTTTAAAAACTTTGAAATTAATTATATTTTAATGAAATTTGTTATAAGATTCATCTTTATAACTTTCTTAACAAGTACTGATTACTTAAAATTAAAAGTTTTGCTTACATCATATTAGAATTTCCATAAAGTTTGATTAAAATATCTGATATTCATTACTTAATGATAATGATTCATCATTTAAAAGACTGTTAATATTATAAAACTTGATTAGAATCTTAGCGTAATTAGTAAATGACATAGCAGAACAAAAAGTAATGACACATGTATTGATATACTTTCTGCGTTTTCATAAAAATATTTTCTAATTAATGCCATCTTAATTTACATGCCATCCAATCTGTTGCATGCTATATGTATTGAAAAACTTACAAAGCAATCATTTTGAATGCAATATCTGTCTCGATTCGTAATTAACACTTAATTAACGATGACTTGTATTTTAATTTAAACGCTGCCTATTTTTTTTTATATTTAGCTAATTAAAATGTGAAAAATAAATTTCGATTGTAATTCGTGATGAGTCATTTTACACAAAAGCATGAATTTTAAAGCCATGTAACATACAGGATTTCAAATTGTACCAGAAAGTTTGGTTTGTTTCTTTCTTAAAGCCAATCAGTACTAAGTGACTCGACAATTGCAATTTACGAAAGAGTTTTGAATTAATTTTTTTTTAAAGTATATAATTATTTTTAATATTTTTCTTTCATTTGATTTTAAATTTCAATAATAAGCAATATTAACTAAACAACAAATTTAAAAAAATATATATATTTATTTATTATAAAATTATGATGTGGTAGAATTTTTTGAAAAATTTAATCCTCCGGTACTCCAAAATTGGCATGTCCATTGCAGTTGCCGTCTAATATACACTCATGTCCATAAATTAAGGATAATTCAGAATCACACAGAAATTGAACTCTAAAATAAAAATTTCACCTATAGAATTATCACACACATTTTGAAGAAGAATATTCAAATTACAGGAAACCACCAGATGGCGGGGATAGTACGTCACAATGACGAGAGTGTAAAAGAGGGATATATAAGGAATGGTGGCAAAGAAGTGAAATTGTTCACAAGCGCTTTAAAGCCTTTCAGTGCAATAACCGCATAGTTATGGTACAAAGGAAGCATTTGGAGGATTTTTTTTTACGTGGTAGAATTATCGGACGACTGGAATGTGGACGTACCCAGTTGGAAGTATCCGAGGAACTTGGAATCGCCCAGAGTGTCATCTCCAGACTTTGGCAACGATTCCAAGATGATGTTAATGTGAGTATATGTTACAGCACAGGTCGCCCCCGAGTTACAACGCCGAATGAGGACCGGTATTTAGCAGTTACTGCTAAAACAAACAGACGGAGCACAGCATCAGACCTGTCTCGTCAGCTCTTCAGCTACCGGTACGACAGTTTCAAGGCAGACCGTGTACAGACGCTTAGGGCACATTGGTCTATATGCTCGTAGGCCTGTTAGATGTGTTCCACTTACCGCAACTCACTGTCGTCTGCGATTAACCTGAGTAGAGAGCATGCATTGTGGACACCGCAGCAGTGGTCTTGTGTGATGTTTTCCGACGAGTCCAGGTTTAGTTTGCAGTCTGATTCTCGCCGGACTTTCATAATTAGAGCGCCAGGTACACGTTACCCCAAGAGAACACCATTGAACGACACCGTTACGGTGGTGCAGGCTGGCTCGTTTGGGGAGGAATTATTCTTGGTTCCAGAACTGACCTGCATGTTCAGAGTGTAACGATGACAGGCGACATCTATCGGGATGTCATTCTGGAACAACATGTACGTTTGTTTCGGGGCACCATTGGTGCTGAATTTCTGTTTATGGAGGACAACGCCCGTTCTCACCGTACAAACATTGTAGACGAATGCCTTCAATTGGAGAATATCACCCGTATGGATTGGCCAGCATACTCACCTGACTTGAATCCAATAGAGCATGTGTGGGATATGCTTTTTTCGACGAATTGCATCCCGTCAACCCCTCCCACCTGTCAACCGGAACTTCGGAGGGCATTGCTTGATGAGTGGTGTAATATTCCCCAAGATCAGATTGATAATTTGATTCTCAGCATGCCTAGGCGTTGTAAGACCTGTATTGCATCGTCCGGGAGACATACCCATATTAACCATCATACTAACTTTTGTTATACTGTTTTTGTAAATAGGTTCTTTTTTGAAATTTGCTCCAGAAAGTAAAAAATCACAATTTTTATTAATTATGTCAAACATATAACATCTTTTTTGCTCTTTACCTTTTGTTTAATAAATAGATTTTACAAATAAGTCAAATTTGTTTTGCTTCTATTTCTTTCTTTGCCTGAACTTCATTTATCCTTAATTTATGGACATGAGTGTATATAATATAGATGAATGTATAGTAGATAATATCGTCTTCCGTATTTCAGTGCAAAATAAACGGAGATATTGGTTTATCTTGAAAAACTTCTATATCCAAAAATCAGTTAATATTTCGCTTTAATAGATTTTTGTATAGTTGAAGCAATGCCCTTATGAAAAAGTTATAAAATCATAAATGTTTTTCCCATTGATAATTATGCCCTTATTGGAAAACTAGCTAGAATTGTATTGTACAGGCTAAATTTTCTGTCATTTTTATTTCAACAGAAATTTTTGCGTCTTATGAAATTGAAAATATAAGAAAAAAAAACGTTTAAATTTTAATTTTTAATAATGAATTTTTTAATTTTAGTTGAATGTTTAGTAAAATTGTCTTAAATACTATGTATTTGTATTCTTGTATAACTAATACGTTTTTGTTTATTGTTATGCAAGTGCAAAATAAACAGAGATATTGGTGGATCTTGAAAATGTATGTGTTAAAATTCATTTAAACTTTAGAATTAATAGAACTTTTGTACAGCTGAAGCAATGACCTTATGAAAAAGTTATAAAATCATGAATACTTTTCCGTTTATAATAATGTCCTTATTGGAAAACTAGCTAGTACACTACTGTACTGGCTAAAATTTCTGTCATTTTTCATTTCAAGAGAAATTTTGTGTCTTATGAAACTGAAAATATAAGAAAAAAATTGTTTAAATTTTAGTTTTTTAATGGATTGAAGTTAAATATACTAGCTGAAATAAAAATTATTTTACTAAGGTAGGTATCTGAATATCTTTTAACAGATTTGTTTTTATAGTTCTTTGGGTGGCTTTGTATATATATCCTATTACATTTATCTATATTAATTTTCATTGTAATTAAATATCATTGATAGTACTAATCAATTATCTCTTATGTATCCTAAAAAAAGTTTTTCTTTGATTCATCAATACGTAAAAATGCTTATTTCAAGAATTATTTTTAAAACAGGGCTTTATGATAATGACATTTATAATGATATATACGTTAATGATATATAAATTTATAAAATGATATATAAAAATTGTTTAAATTCTAGTTTTCTTAATGGATTGAAGTTGAATACACTAGATGAAATAAAAATAATTACACTAAGGTAATTATCACAATTTCCTCATCTAATGGATTTGTAATTATAGTTATTTAAAATGCTTTTCATATATACCCTATTAGATATGTTGACTTTCTCTTTTTTTAATTTATTAACAGTGATAACACTAATCAATTATCTCTTAAGAATCCAAAAATATAATAAAAAAATTCAGTCATCAATTATTAAAAGTGCTTATTTCCAGAATTATTTTTAAAATATATCTATATGATGATATATGAAAATGATAATTATATATTTGATAATGATGTATAAAATATAAAATGGTATATAAAAATTGTGTAATTTATGCTATATGATATCTGGTATGTTTTTTTATGCTTTGTTCATTTACAAAAATAAAGATAATAAGTGAAAAACATTCAATTTTACAGAAGACAGTTAAATTACATACGGAATTTAATTAAGTATTTTAAAAACGCCAAATGTCACGTAAGCGAATAAATAACTAATTGAACTACTCTTTTTTTTATTTTTTTTGTGTGTGTGTTTTATCACATTACTCGAAGTTGAGGGATTTTCTGCACTGGATTACTTGCCTGTTTTATTCCATTAAATTTCGTTTCGAAAGATATATACTTTTATATTCACTGATTTCTATAAATTTCTGTACAGATTCCCCATTCGCTGCATTAAACATCACAGATGTGTGACTGTTTTCTAAGCTGTATAACTTGCTTTTATAAAAATTAGTTCGAATTTCTTTAAAATAAATCCAAATACATCCTTTAAAATGCATTGGTTCCATTAAAGGTCCAGATTACATCCTTTGACTTTCTACTCTTTTTTAAAAGCAATGTCAGATGCATTACTCTTTTCCTGGTTCTATAGGGCTTACCAGTGATAAAATTCCTAATCTCAGTTTCCAACCCATTAACAACTCAATGTAGGGTAGAAGATAGTTTCTGGGTGAAATCTAGAAAGCCGGTAGCATATGGTAAAACAATTTTCCTTTTTTTTTTATCTTTCATTTCATACCTACTTTATATAGCATAAGAAAAAAAAAAATGATATATTAGAATATAATAAATCAAATATAGAATACATATATATTAGAATTATATATTAGAACAGAATTTTTAATATATATTTGAATAGAATTATTAATATATATTAGAATAGAATTATTAATGTATATCAGAATAGAATAAAATAGAATAAAAAATCATAATATCTCATATGTTTTAAAAAATCTAAGTCATAATTTACAGTAATGATATCAGTTTTATTTACCAAATTTAATATATTTAAAAATAAACACAATTCATTAAATAATGAAAATTATTAATTTTATGAGATAATAATTCTCATTATCACTCAGATATTCATAGTAAATTTATTGACAAAATTAAATATATATATTATCATCTATAACATTTACTTAAGAAATTAATTTACTGCAATTAAGAATGTTGGAAATGGCTATTAGTTTAAGCCTACAATATATTTCATTATATTATTATCCTGTTTAATCCTTTATTAACATATCATAAGAGCAATCATATATATTTTAATACCCTGATCATGTAAAATCATGTAATTTCATTTAATAATTCTCTGTAATCATATATTATAACTTATATGATAACTGATATGGTTTCTTACGGTTTGTTCATTTATAAGAGGAAATAAGGAAAAACATTCAGTTTTATAGAAGTCAGTTAAATTAAAAACACGATTTAATTAAGTATTTTATGAAAAAAATGCAAATGTCCCATAAGCGAATAAATGATTAATTCAGCTACTCTTTTTATTTATTTATTTATTTTTATCATATTTCTCGCAATTGAGGAATTTTCTGCACTATATTACTTACCTGTTTTATTCCATTAAATTTCGTTTCGAAAGATATAAACGTTTATATTTAGGATTTCGATAAATTTCTGTACATATTCCCATTCACTACATTAAACATCACAGATGTGTGACTGTTATCTTACGTGTAGCTGTGTAACTTTGCTTTTATAAAAATTAGTTTGGAATTTCTTTCAAACAAATCCAAATCCATCCTTTAAAATGCATTGGTTCCATTAAATGTCCAGATTACATCCTCTGACTTTCTACTCTTTTAAAAGCAATGTAAGCTTCTTTTAGGCTATTCTGGTTCTACACGGCTTACCAGTGATAAAGCCCTAATCTCAGTTTCCAACCCATTAACAACTCAATGTAGGGTAGAAGAGAGTTTCTAGGTGAAATCTAGAAAGCCGGTAGCATACGATAAAACGATTTTTCCTTTTTTTTATCTTTTATTTCCTATGTGCTTTATATAGCATAAGAAAAATGATATATTAGAATATTATAAATCAATGTTAGTTCATGTAATTTTAAAATCTGAATAAAAACTCATAGTAATAATCTTAATTTTTATTTACCAAATTTAATTTATTTAAAAGTTAGTACATTTTTATTAGTTAATAAAAATAATTTTTATGAGATTGTAATTTTCATTCATCACTTAGGTAATCATAGTAAATTTATCGACACGACAAAATGCATAGAAAGATGATATATAATGTTATATATTATCAGTAAAATATAAGTAGATGATATATATTATCATTCATATCATCTACTTAAGAAATTAATGTACTGAAATTAAAAATGTTGGAAATGGCAAATAGTTGAAGCCTACAATATATTTTATCATATCATAACCCTGTGTAATCCTTTTTACAACCTATCATAATCCTGTTCCTTTATTAACCTATCATAACCCTGTGTAATCCTTTTTATTAACCTATCATAACCCTGTGTAATCCTTTATTAACCTATCATAATCTTGTGTAATCCTTTATTAACCTATCATAACTCTGTGTAATAACCTATCATAACCCTGTGTAATCCTTTATTAACCTATCATAATCATGTGTAATCCTTTATTAACCTATCATAACCCTGTGTAATCCTTTATTAACCTATCATAATCATGTGTAATCCTTTATTAACCTATCATAATCATGTGTAATCCTTTATTATATCATAATCATGTGTAATCCTTTATTAGCATATTAAAATCATGTGTAACCATTTATTTTAATACCATAATTATGTGAAATCCTACGTTTCATATAATAATGCTGTGCAAATAAATAAACCTGTAATAATCCTTACTATATAATTATCAAGTATGTACATGAAGTTGTCCTAGTGTGACACTGTCATAAAATTTTATTTTATCGACAAAAATTCTGAAAAGAAAATTTTATGACACCCACTAAAATATGATTACATAAAAATAAAATTAATATATGGAAATGTTTTTCACAAACTGTAAATGAAAACCTGAAACCCCTGAATTTATTTAGTACTTGTATAAATCTTTTTAAAAAATAACCTTGATATTATTGCATTTTGATTAAAATTTTGCAAAATGTAATGTTGTCGAAACAATACGAAAAGAAAATACAGTTGGGAAATTAGCCCAACTTGGTAGTGAACTTAACTGTTTCCAAATATTATTAAAAATTTAAAAAAAATAATTGAGAAGTTTATCTTTTTTTCATTTAATTAAATAAAATTTAGCAAAATCTTTAATGAGACAATGTTTCACGGATTAGGCACAAAAATTGGCCAGGAATTAGTCATTGGTTCCCAGCATTTGTCAGATTAATAAATTTCTTAAGTCACTTTGCAAACAAAATCTGATCTCCTGAGAAAAGAATTGCATCAAACATTTGCAATCCGATTGACATTTCGACAACCTGGTACGAAAAGATCACATATACTGAATTTCTTACATTCAATGATCTTTCGTGAAGCCTTCTGTGCATAATTGGTCTGAATGCAATTTTCCCACTCCTGCTACAAGAAAAGATCGGAGATGTCACGGTTGTGAGGTTATTTGCAGTTACCTATAAATAGCGGACAATTGCGACACTTGCAGTTCCTAGTCTTCCTCAGCAATATTTTCTAGAAGCTGAATGCTTTCTGGGAAATTCACTCCGTGGTCTAAGAATTGCAGAAGGGCTCACATTCATTATTTTGTTTTAGAAGTTTTATCAGGCTTCACTTCTATTTGTCCAACGGCTCTCAATCGAGTACTCTTGTCTAAAATACGTCAGTGTTGTAATTCCACTATTCAATTTCTGCTGCCGAAAACGGCAGACGCTTTTAAGGCTTATTTCGGGCAGCATGTTACGCGATGAATGATTCGACTTTATGTATAACAAATTGTGCCTGATAAAATAATACTTTTTACATGCATGACGTAATATTTTATCTTTTCTTTTGTTATTGTATTTTTTTTTTTATGTTTCTTTACTTTTTGAGATAATTGTAAAATACCATCCTAACCACCATCTAATATTTGTTCTTAAACCAGCTCTGCTTTATTTATTAGGCCATATATTCCCAATTTCATATCAGCATTTGAGGTACATTTCTGATTTAAAAAATTAAAAAAAGAAGAAGAAAATAAATTATTTCTATTTTAATTAAGCTGCCGATAATTCTACAAAAATTAAGTTGACAACTTACAATACACAAATACAACTTCAAATTACAAAAATACAGCTTTCGAAAATACTTTTCGAAATGCTTCCAAAATCAAAATAGAATTCAATGTTATTCAAGGAGAACTTGTAAAACCAAATTTTGTATATAATGCTAGACGGCAAATGCACTAGAAAATTAAAAGTTGCAAATATTGGTAATGTTCCCACTCCGGTACGAAACGAAATGACTTGATGAAGAATGTGACACTGTGTATAATAGTCTCGAAGTCATAACCAGTCTACTTGGTGAAAATGTTTCTGGTTTTTCTGTCAAACAACACGCAGTTATAGGGAGATACTTCGTAAAAGTCCTTCTGGATCGGAAGATTATATTCATCATCCAGTGAACTGTTCTCTTTATAAAAGTGGAACAAAATCGCACATATGTATGACAGCAAAAATGTTTTTGATTGACTTTGAATTTAAATAATAATCAGTGAAATCAGATCTCATTAATAGCAAAATTTTAAGGATGTGAATTTTACAAGTTCTTTATTTTTGCTAACATCTAATGAAGTTTAATCCGTGCCCATGTGCAGGAATCAAAATGAAAAAAAAAATAGTCTATTATTACCAATAAACTAAAATGGAACTCCATCTGAAGGACGGATTGCAAGGATTTTACTTACTGCAAGAACTGAGGCACGGGCACCAATATTTTGTTTTCTCGACAGGTCATCCTCTGTTTTGACATGTGATCAAGAGTTTTGTTGTTCATTGCCCCACCCTTTGAAAGATCTTTGAAGATTTCCTGTCGTTTAACTTTTTTACCGCTGTCCAATTCGGGAGTTCCTGTAAAGAAAAAAAAAAAAAAATAAGCTACTTTTATTTACAAGTATTTATAGTGAGAACACTCTTCATAAAAACCGATTTCGACAAATCTAAACCTTGATGTCCATAATATGACAAGATTTCTAATCAAATAAAAGGATATTATTAACTCTCAGTTTGAATGTACATATTGTTAAAATAGGTATTAGTAAGAATTTGATAACGTTAAATGTGCATCAAATAAAAATAAATAGTCTTTAATGACAAAAAAAAACATAACCCAAAAGTTTAGTATAACAAGTTTTTATCAATAGAAGAATGGTAATTCAGTCTTATCAATTAAGGATCAGTTTTTAAAGGACCATCTCAGATAACAAATCACTAATTTAGATTTCAGCTCAGCATTTTGTAAGAGAATAACTGTCGTTTCACCTGTCAGCAGATAGTAATTTACAAGTATTTACTAAGGAATAGTCTTTGATCATTTCAAGAAAAACATGACATAAATCGCAGCTACAGGTCTTGATAAATTAAAAATTATAGAATTAAAATATCATCTTGCAATGAAAGAAAAACTAATTGCATCATGTTCAGAAAAATAAAAAATAGTCTAAAATTCCTGGAATGATAAACATATACAGAAAGAGAACACTCAAATTTTAAAAGTGTCATAAATGATGGAATTAATTGGATATAAAATTTTTTTAATTTTTTGAAAACTCAATCGTCTTCGTAGAATTGCCATTTACAATAAAGAAATCTTCACAGAAAATGCCATATAAAAAAAATCACGAAGATCATCCTTCCACAAGGTATAACAATGAATTCAGACCAACTAGGCGATAAATGTTGTAATAGCATTTTTAAGTAAGTGTTTCAGTTGTAGATTTTTAGTAAGTGTTACATTTGTCAATTAATTTTCAATATGTGATTTCATTTTTTTTTTTTTGAAAAATAAAATTAAAATTTTAAATATTGGGTTGGTGCATAATTATCAGGCGTTTTTAAACAATATTATCAGGCATTCTTGGACACTATTTATTATGAAAAAGGAAACATCACAATTCAACAGCAACATTTTTAAATGATTAAGACGGAGCGTAGTCATCATCGACTTCAATAACTGCTTCCCATTTGCTTGGAAGACTGTCTATTCCTCGGGCAAAGAATTCACGGTTCTTGGAGGCAATCCATACTTTGACATCCGCCACTAAGTTATCGAAATCGACATAAACTTTGTTCGCCTTCCAGTTTCTTTTAGCGACCGAGGCTTTTAGCTAGGCATTTCTGTGGGAGAATATGACGGTTGAAAGCAGTTCCCAGTCCTTATTGGCGATCCACATGACGCTCAACGTGTGGATGCGCATGTTAGTGGTGAAAGACGATGTACGGTTCTTTTTGTGCGGTCTTTTGGACGATTGGTACACATTGAAGTTGTCGGCCAGCATTCGGTTGTCAAACTTTTGTCCCCTTCCACAGCTGCCAAAAAAGTGCCTGGTCGTCGAAATCCGATGATCGATCTCTTCTTGGCTTATCTTCCAAGATAGTGTCGTCGACATATTGCGCCCTCACCGAAAAGTTTGTTGAGATCGCAAAATGACTGGTCTGATTTCCATCCTTTCTCAAAAGTGTTACAGTATAATATGAGGGAATATCAATAGTTATCGACATGCATTTTTATAACTAAATGTAGAAGAATATTTTCTTTCTTGAATTTATAAAAATATTGTAAATTTTTATTAAATATAGCACGTCAAAAAAACCCCGCCTGTTAATTATGTACCAAAATAATATATTCTATAATAGACAATGGCGTTATGAATGGAAGCAGTGCAATGCACAGAAAAGCAATTTAGAAATTACCATTTGTCTCCAAAAATCATAAATTTACTTTCAAAAGAATTAATTATATTTCCAAATATTCATTATACAATCCCATGACAGTTTAAAGCATTTCTGCTTCTGTGAGAAATTGGGTAAACATTCCATAATGCAATTATTAGTCGTCGAACAGCATTATGGCCTCTTAAAATACTCATCGTACAATTATACAGTAAGTTTGCATGACAAATTACAATTTGTTTGCTGATTAAAAAAAGGATGGATTTAATTTTTTTACAGAAAATGATTCACGAAAACATTACTCTTGAAATATCAACAGAATTCTTTGAAATTGTTTTCTTTATATTAAACAAAACATTTTATTACGTTGCACTCCATAGAATAAATTATATCATAACATGTTTTTACCGTGTAATACCATATTTGCATATCACGTTTAAATATATTCTTATACTTTTTTTTCTGTACTGAATAACTTTCGTTTCACTCATGTTAATTTTATTTACTTGTCATCACATCATATTTTAAATTTATCTTCAAATTTAATGTAGTCCAGTAATATTATAATTTGAAGCATTTTTAATTAAAGTTTTTATCTTATTTTTATTATGCTCACATTCTTAAATGAGGTCTTCTTAAAGAGCTACATAGGTTTAGATACTGGGATGTGGTGTAAAGTAAAGTCTATAAAGTTTGGAAACCCAACACGATAGTCATAAAACTGATTCAGCCTATGGAAAAATGATTTAAAATGTATACTTAGATTTATATAATGTACATAAGCATACGCATAACAGTCCAAATAAAAGGAAATTTATCAGTTTAAAAGTAAATTTGGAAATAAATGTATCTTTTATGGCATAATAAACCTTTATGAGATAAATAATTATCGGCTATGTAACACATGTTATACAGATTATTTGTTCTATACAAAATATATTCACATTTAAAACAAATTAATTATTAGGACACAAAAATATATTTAATATTTAAAAAACATCATTGACACCACATTTCATATCATGCATACTACGTATCATATCCAACATACCATGTTTTCATATCACGCTTAAATCCATTTTGTTTTTTTAATCCATTTACTTTTTGATGCACTGGTGTTAATGTTGGTTACGTTTTATCGCATCATATTTTAAATTTATCCTCAAATGTAATGTTGTCTTGTAATATTATAAATTAAAATATTTTTAATTTAAGGTTTTTTTGTTATATTTATCATGCTCACTTTCTTAAATGAAAAAGGACCGCATATGCTTGGTTACTGGGATGAGGTGAAAGTAAATATTCACAAGGTTAATTCAACCTATGTAAAAAGAAATTAAAATGGATACTTAGAATTATATATAAGATACATAAACATACATACTAGTCTAAATGATAAATAAAAAGGAAATTTATAAGGTTAAAATTAAATTTGGAAATTAATGTACTTTTATGCCTTTCTAATAAATCATATAAGATAAATATTTCTCGACTATATAAAACATGTTTCACAGATATTTGTTTATACACAAATAATATTGATATTTAAACAAAAAATAATCATTGCTACACACAAATATATTTAATATTAAGAAGCATCTTTGACACCGCATATCATATCCAACATACCACATATTTATATCACGCTTTCCACATCTATTTACTTTTTGTTTTACTAATGTTTGTTGCCTGGAAACCCAGATCCCCGTGTATAGGGGAAGTCAACGCCCTATGACCCGTAAACATCCCACTGTCTGTGGGGGTGTCTGGTAGGGGTAAGATGACGGGAGAAGGTGAAAGAATGTAAGACAACTGTAACCAGAGAGTGGTTGTGTGGTCAGTTCATCCTCGGTGTGATGGCTGCCTAAATAAAGGAGATTAATTTATACAGTCCACTTCCCACGTTTATTATTTAGTCTTTATTCGCGTGTGTGAGTGAGCTATCGAACAATGTTAATCAGTTACTTTTCATCGCATCATGTTATAAATTTAAATCCGCATTTAATTTAACTTTTTATGTTATTTTTAACATGCTCACATTCTTAAATGGAAAGATGGTACATAAGATTGGATCTAGCATAAAGTACTAAGTAAAATCTGCAAAGTTTGAAAACCCAACAATATTCAGAAGATTGATTCAACTTGTAGAAAAAAAGTAATTAAAATACGTACTTAGATTTACATAATGTACATAATATAAACATAAAACCTATAACAAAAAATAATAACTTATATAAACATACTCATACCAGTCCAAATGATAAATAAAAGGAAATTTATAAGGTTACAATTAAATTTGGAAATAAATGTATCTTTTATTAACTTTGTAATAAACTATTATGAGATAAATAATTCTCAATAAGCTATGTAAAATATGTTGCACAGATTATTTGTTATACACAAAAGATATTCACATTTAAAACAAATTAGTCAATTGGACACAAAAATACATTTAATAAGAAGAAACATCCTCGGCAATTATCATTTAATGATTGCCATTTTATAAAAATAAAATAAGTCACAAAAATAGAATCTTAATAAATGGCAGTTAAAGAACATGCAGCTCTATATCAGTTAAAAATTAAACCAATGAAAGTAATTTGAACACAAAGAAATGAAATTAAAAAAAAAAAGGTTATATTAATTCATTTCTTAAGAAATAACTAAATAACCAATTCTAAATTCCATTACTTATTTAGCTTTATTAATAAATAATGAGCCTAATATCATTATTTATTGAGCATCTACTTGGTTATAATATAGATTTTAAAAAAATGACATATTAAAGAATAATGTTGTATTTAATTATATTTATTTTATTTTATTTTCTTCTTTAATTCGTTAGGCATTTTTGAATAAATTAAAAAGGGAAATTTTTCGATTTATGCCAATTAGATTAATGGCGTTTATTTTTATTTCGAAAAATATACGCAGTGAAATTACAAGTTAATGATGGCATTTAAAACAATCTTAAATTGATTCTGCTTCAAAGTAATTAATTATTTAAGGATTAAATCTTTTAAAGAATATTTTTTTGGTCACAGACTAATTGATTCAAGTTATTTATCACGACGTTTAAATCATTTATGTAATTTAATTGATGTGTGATAGATTTTTAATGAATAATAAGTTTTGAGTTTCTGTTAGTAAAATACATTGTATAATAAAGATATCATTAACTCATTTAAAATCTATATTTCTGAAACCCCTCTATAATAAGAAACACTTAATAATAACGATTTTTTTTTTTTATTAAACTACATATTAATACTCACCCATGCTATTTGTATGATCTTACACTATGACTGCATAATTTTTTATATTTACATAAATAATGCAATTAATATGTACTCTAAAAATTTTGTTTTCTAGTTAAAAGATATATTTTGATTTTTTATTATATAAGAATCACTACACGTTCAATATTTAGTAATATTTTGCGCAATGTTATATACAACATTACTTTTATTTGTATACAAATTTATAACAAAATTAAAAATAACATCAAGCAAGGAAAAATATTTTGAATTGCTTAAAATGTTAATTTTTACTTTTAAGGCTTAATAAAATTTAATTTGAAAGTAAAAATTTTCTTTCTAAAAAACACTAAACTAAAATAAAAAGAACATAAAAATAAAAATTATTATAATCATTTATAAATTTTTTCCTAACAGAAATACAATATTCTGAGCAATGACAGAGCCAGAGCGCTGGCCATTCGGCCATTCAGGCCCCTGTAACGTAAATATAAAATTAACAATAAAAGTAAAAATAATATAAAATTAAGAAATTTACAATAACATAAAATTTCTCTTTCAAATATTGATATTATTTAATAGTTGTAAAACAAATTCTAGTATTTTTAATAGTATATGTAGAAACCCATTATTAAATATATCAAATTATAAAAATTCCTTTTAGTTTATGTATGTTTAGTTTGACAGATACTCCGCCAAGTCAACAGCACATCATAACAGCTTCGTCTGGTTTCATTTTGGGATGAATGTTTATTGACCTGGAGCCATTTTAGTGAGCATATATATATATATATATATATATATACTATTCAAAGATAAAAAACTTTTAATCTAAAAGGCAAACATTAATAATGAAGGAACACTCTTGTAAACAGGAGAAGGAGGAGGGAGATTTGTTTAAAACTAATGTTTGTTTAAAATGCTCTGAATTAATTCACATTTCAAATACAGAAATTTATTTTCCACCAGATAAGATTCAGTCTTGTAAAAAAAGCAAAATAGCATAACTTTTAATATGAATATAATGGATGTTTATAAGAGTATTTTTGAGCGCGAGTCACATGGCAAGGCCTTATATCATGCATATATGAAATATTTTGTAGCAGTTAACATATTCTTTTAAAAAATGATTTTTATGTCATTGGTTAGAGCAGGGGTCTCAAATTTTCTAGCGTTAGGGCCATACGGTTTATCAGTAAGTACCAGGGCCACAAACGTTTTAATTTTTTTGCCAATATCTGTAATTTCTTTGACTAGTCGCCGATACGCGCTCTGAGAGCGAGCATACGCTTGCTAAATTGGAGTTTGAGAGTTACTGCCAGAAGTCTTCCACTGATGGAATTTGATAATTTACATACATTTGCTCGTGGGCTGTTTTTTTTTTTTTTTTTTTTTTTTGTACTACTTACTTGTGTGAGGAAATATTCTCCAAAATAAAGTACAATAAAGAATGTTTACGATCTAAGTTAACCGATGAGATCTTAAATCTATTTTAATAATTGGAATTTTCTAGAGTGGGGATCGATCCACAACTACAAACTATTCTCAGTAAAAAATCACGATTACATTAGTAATTTTTTTACAAGTGGATACACCCGCGGTTTCCTTCGCGTTAATTTAGCTTTTCCGTTCCTGAGGAATTTTCGGGGTAAAAAATCATATGTTTGATTCAGCATATATACATTTCAAACATCGATATACATACATATGCGATACTCTTTACCCCAACATAACTACCGAGGGTAACCGCGGGATGTTCACTAGTTTATAATGTTAGTGGGATTCATTTTTAATTATTTGTTAGTTGTTATGCTTAAGTTAAATTTTTCTGCGTATTATGCTTATCATTAAGCTTTTATCTAGCAAGTCAATAAAACAGAGTTATTATCATTTTGTGGTTTTTTTTATCCAACTTATTACAGCAACATAATAAGCTATTCGCTGTGCGGGCCGGATGGATGACACTGGCGGACGGGATTTGGCACGCGGGCCGTAGTTTGGTGACCCCTAGGTGGGAATGTACAATTAATTATATATTCAACAAAATTTCGTAAATTAGAGTATTAAAATATATATTGTATATCATCACTGGTGAATTAAATAAAAATTAACAAACATTCATTTTTTGTTTTAGAAGATTCTGAATACTTTTTCCCCTTTTCCTTTTTATCAGCTAGTTAGATCCCTGTATCACAGTAAATCATCCTGTATAGCTTTCATTTCTAAGAAGCCATCTTATTAATTCTTGATCTTTCAACTTCTCTTCTAAAAATTCCAATATAAAATACAAAAAAAGAACACTCAAAAAGGGAGAATGTGATATTTTTTTCTCGGAATTCGTCGATTTCTTAAGGATTAGTAATCCTCACTCTTTTTGCTTTTCTCTTCTTGCATTTTGTATTGATATTCCTAAGTCGTATTTATTACCATGCAATTAAATTGGCTGAGCAGTTTATCATTTTTTCTTTTTTCTTTCTAATGCAGCTGGCAAACAAAGCAGTTTATCTAAGTAGCTTTGTTATTGTGGATTTA
>BPLR01018192.1:0-32326 GCA_021605095.1 Caerostris extrusa | reverse complement strand
TAACGTTTAAGTTGTTATCAATTATCATTTGATATTAAAAAAATTGTGTTGCATTGCTTAGTAGTATTACTCATAATTAGATAATTTTTAAGGAATTTTATTGATTACTCTGTTATACAAATATATATTTGCATATGAAATATTTTTCGGTAAAAAACCATTTATGTTTTTAAAAAAATGAAATATTGTCATTTCAAATAGGTACCATATAATTTTATTTTATGCCAGTTTGTTGTAATGCAGATCTTAGATTGATATACAATTAGGGTGTAATTAAAAATTATATGTTATATATTATATACAAAAATAGATTTGTCAGTAATTGAAGTTAAATTTCTTTAAAAAGAGTACAGACCATAAATATCCAAGCTCTATCTCCGTCCATTATCCCGGTATATCTGACCATTATTAATCTTGGTGTGCGAGGTATTTGTTCATATTCTCCCATATTAACAAGTAACGAATATTAGTTAAAGAAAACAATACAATGGTTAAATGCTAATTAGAAAATTAATTCAAAACGTCAGTGCGCGTGTGGTGTTTATTTCATGAATTGATATGCATGGTTGCCAAGGTCTCAAAATTAGTACATAGGTGTGTCTGTTATCTACACACCAGAATGATTACCTTTATGATTTATTATTGTATCCTAATGCCCTGTAACTCATTTGAGACAAATCACCGTCGTACTTTACCATTATTTGTGACACAAAGGAAACCATGGTATTGATTTATACTGAGCTAGGATAATTTGTAATTAAAATGAATTAAATTCTTTTAGATATTCAATCATCGAAAAACAATTGTATTCTGATTTTCTCATTGATGTAATCAAAAACGTCCATATCAATTAAAATCTTATCACCCTTTTTTTATTTTAAGATATTAATAAATGTTGTTTGTGTCGAAGCGAGAATACTGACATAAGTCATTCGCCAATGGAAAGGAAGATATGTAACAATTACTGCTTTTATACAGGCTACCACGCTAAATGGGTCTTTACACTGAATCTGACAGAGTGTCACAACTACCTTAAACGAAAACCTAGATCTAACATCTGGGTTGTCGCAGCATTTTCTTTATTCGAATAGGGATGCAGAGTTCAAAAATATTTCACATATCACGATACACCAGGTTTTGGTTTGGTTTGTCGCCGTGCGGTCATTTTTTGCACGCTATGGGCTGCCAAGTAGACCGTGACCTGAGTTTAACGTGGATTCCGAACCACTAACAAACATCCAAGTCACCCCCAGAGTTCGAAACTGGTCTGTAGTACCCAAGTCCAGTGCTCTAACCAATTGGTCATCAGGCCTACACGATCCATATACCACATAGGCCTGTGTTGATATATATGCCATTATTAAAATTAATTTATCATCTAAGTTTTTTTCATAAATATTTTTGCATTCCCAATCACCAGTTATTCATGTATTATTACCAGCCATATTTATCAATGTAAATTATTATAATATTTACTAAAAGATACAACTTTGTGCGTATGTTAGTATTTCATATAACTTAACTATAACAGATAAAAGGTACTAGTATAGTTCCTTTTGTGTTTGTTATAATTTTTCTTGAAGTATAACACTAATAACATTAACAATCATACATAAATTTATGTTAAACCACAATCCTCATGATTTGCTGTAAAAAGCATGAGTTTTATGTGATTTTCACATAAACATAATTTAACTTTTGTTAAAGTTAATAGTTTACAAAGTGTCGACTGTAATTAACTTGCATTTTTTAAACCTCAAACAATGTATTGTATTAACGTAATTTTTAAATGGCATATTTATACAAAGGAATACAAAAACAGTGGTTAAAATTTTTAAGAATTTTAATTAATTAAAATTTTTAATAATTCTAATTTTTAATCTAGATTTATATTTTCACTAATTTATGATTCACCAGTATTCATTCATTATATAATTATATTTACTATTTGATGAACGATTATAGTCATATCAAATAACTTAAATTAACTATAAAATATTATGCATAAATAAAAACAAAAAAAAAACCTATCTGAGGATAATTTTTTTTTTATGTTAATGATAGTTAACTAATTATTGTCACTTTTATAATTTTATGAATATAATATGAATTTATAAAATTACATATTACATTTATTTATTAAAATTAGTGAAAAATAAGTTAATTAATTAACTAAACGCAGTGGGGAATTTGCGTAATAACTGCTTTCAGCTCTTTTATATTTGAATACATGATTTGTAAGGAACAACTTACTTTTTATTTTATACTGTTGAAAGGGTTTTGTAAAGCTATCGAATCATTTATTGCTGTTTACACAAAAGTATGGAAAACATTTTTAATGTAAACTGTCTGATGTCTGATGCTGTAATACTATAGTCTGAAATACATCCAGTACCTGAAATGATATATATGATGAATTATAAAAATTTAAAAATACTATAGGTACAAGATTACTTATGATGGAAAAAAAGTCTTTCAATAAGTAACTTGGCATTCTAAAAAAAAAAAACAGTTGACTGGAGGAATTTTGTTGCAAATATCAATATACTCAGATAAAAGCTATATAGATATTTTAAGCAAGACTCTTTTGGCAAATAATGATTCTAAATTCATGTTGTATAATATTCTTCCATATGATTTGAAAAGATTTCATAACTAGAAATCTTTTAAAATAGCTTTGGTCTTTTTGAAAATATTTGATACTCAGATTTCTTGCTTTTCTTGATGTTAACATTTCCCTGCTCAAAGTCTATTGAATTTATAACCAACCTTCTCATGTTTCACATTATTTTTAGTTACTTCATTTGAATGGAAAATGTTCTTACCATTAAAATATTCAATTTCATAAAACTGAAAAATATAATAATATTAAAAAAATTAATGATTTAATTTATTTTAAGTATATTTTAAATCGAAATAAAAAAGAATATCTCGCAGTGTACATTAACTTAATTGGTTAGTTATTTTGGATGTAAAATAATATTTATTAAAATTTCAAAATATTTCGAAACTTACTCATAATTTCAAATTTGCATAGATTGCATAAAGAATAGTATATTTTTATTGTCTCACAAAAAAGAAGTTAAATAAGTTGAATAAAGTTGGAAGTTGAATAAAGCTAAATTTTAAACGAATAATTCCTGAAAATAATTAATTTCTATTATTACGGAAGGTTTCATGAAATCTTTTTAATAAAGGAAAAATAAAAACCAAATTATTCATTTGCATTGCACATAATACATAATTATAATTCTTGTAAATGTGTAATATAAATAGAATTTATGTGTACTTATTTTTTACTAATTAATTTGATGCGATTTTAAATATATTAAATTATAAAAAAAAATCGCTTGTATATCAAATTTTAATTATTTCAGAAAACTTTTTATTAAAAGAAACCAATGGTAAAAATAATTTTTAATATTTTTTTCATACAATTAGTAAATATTTTCGTTTGAAATAAATAACTCTTTGAAATTTCAAATTAAAATAAAAACTAGTAAAAATATATTTAAATTAAATAATGAAAAAAATTACAATTAAACATTTTCAAAATCAAGTTAAAAGCTAATTATATAAAATAGCAATTTCTATATTTGAACTTTTATCTTTCTCTAATTATATTGCGACATGAAAAGAATATAGAGAGACAAAAATTTTATTATTTACATTATTAAAATATAAAGATTACTACAAAATATTAAACTTTTTTTATGCTCAAATGGCATTGTTAGATAATTAAAAACCTGAAACGGATTCATAGAAAAATAACTAAAATAAAGTAATTAATTTTTCACGTTAGAAAGAATAAAAACTATTAGTTTCATTTTTTAACCGAATATTTTCCTACGAAAATATTAACTACTCATTTTATATAGATATTTTCTCATACAAAGGTTAATTTTAATTTTAGATACTATTTTAAAAGAAACATATGGTAAATAAATAAATGAAGTATTCATTTCGTTACACAGCAATTGTTTTTTTTAATTATTAAAATAATGGAATGAAATATTTTGCCGTATAATAAAACTATTTTGAGCAGTAACACAATATATCTTTTCTCAAATAAATAAAAAAAATTTATCATATAATTATATGATATTAAATGAATGGAGATTTATATATATCATTTATTGTAAATATTTTATTTCAATACATTTAAAATTTAATAGTATTTTTAAATAATTAAAGAAAATGTTTTTCTACACTACTCAGATATTTAGAAACAACAATATATCGAATTCATCATTTGAAAAAGGATATTTTTTTTATTGTTCTTTTGTGTTCTTTAAATTGAATATTATTATACTTCTACCAAATATTTAATTACAAGAAGAAATTTAATATTTTGAAAGTCTTTCAAGCATTCAATAATTGTTATGTTTGCTTTTAAATTAATGTTAAATCATTTATAATAATTATAATAACATGAATTTTAATATATTTATTTTATACTATTTTTTTCGTCCTTTTTTTTTAAACCTTCCGTTCAAATTTCTATGATAATTGAGGCCTTCAATACGATATATTTTTATAAATATTACAAATAAAGAAGGAAAATGATTGATAAAAAAGCATCACAAACACTTTGCAATTATTCAAAAATGTAGGGTTTCCAATTTTTCTAAACATGTAAAAAATAAGATTTGGTTTGGAATTCTAGAATTATAGATTCAATACTATGTTAATTAAAAACACAATAATTAAGTTAAACAAAAGAATTGGTGGAAATTAGATATATGCGATTGATGTAGGTTAATCAAAGGTCCCACTATTTCTACAGCAAATATACTCAAGGATAATCGATAATTCCTGTTAGTAGCATGACTTTCTCTAGTTCACTAAATATTGATATATTTATTTATTTTACACTATTGTTTCGCCCTTTATTTAATCTTCTGTTCAATTATTTCTATAGAAACTGATACCACCAATATGATATATTTATACAAATATTACAAATAAAGTAGGAAAATAATTGATAAAAATATCAAAACACTCACAATTATTCAAAAAGTGTAGCTTTCAAACCTTTCTTAAGCATGTAAGAAATAAGATTCAGATTTGGAATTCAGAATCAAATTCAATCTTACATTAACTGGCCTCAATAATTTAATTAAGTCAAACAAATTCGAAAATTAGATACGATTTTAAAAAAAGATGTAAATTAATCAAAAGTCAATTCCACTATTTGTTTATAAGGATACTTTCTCTCAGAGTGAAAATCTAGAGAAAGTATGGAAATCTTTAATGAATAATTAAGAAAATCTCTTAGTGATATCTCTTGACTCTAGTGAAGATCGAAAGCTGGGAAAAATTAAAATACAAGTATGAAAATCTCTAGTGAATAATTGAGAAAATCTCTAGTGATATCTCTTGAGTCTAGTGAAACTCTCTTTCAAAAATTCCAGTTGGTAGCAGAGTTGAAGTCACTGGTTTGAAAAACGATGGAATTTGTGACAAAGTATCGACAATCGGTCTGTCTAGATTTATTTTTAAAAAATTTTTCCAATATGGGAGAAATCTTACATTGAACGAAAAGAGTTTGAAAAGACTTTGTCACCTCCATCATTCTTCATTGTAAAAAGAAACATTATTTGGTTCCACCACATACTCAAATAATATATCAACATATTTACGATATACATCTTAAGTTAAAATATATTTAATGATATCAGTTACAAGTATATTTGCTTTTATTACAAAAAAACAATTATACATATAATTGGATTAACTTAACATTAACTTATATTATGGGGGAATGAGCAAAAGAAATGAAAGGAAAAATAAATAAAATCTCAATGTCTAGGGGTATATTCATGTTTATTCTTCTTCAACTATTTCTCAAAGTTCTGATCTTGAGAAGATTTTAAAAACAAGGAATGCCGGTACCACCCCGGAAAAAGGAAATTTATTGTCCTTTCCGATCCACATATAAAGAAGCATGGAGCTATTTACAAATTCCACTCAACATCTCCGTGGTTTCTTGAAATTGTAAGATTATACTAATCGGATAATACTTTTAAAACGTGAAAGTAATGGATATAAAGTGATTTCGGACATTGATAATAAATAGTTTGCAGTTTGTTTCGGTGTTACAAAAAAACATTGTATTTTTATTTCGTGTCATTTTTAGAGGATATATTTTTATAACCTCTTCAGCGGTAAAGTCTTCTTTTATGACTTTTCTTGTCAACTATTGTTTTAACTTGTCAAAGCAAACTGGCTTTATTTTGGCATTGTGTGTCTCTTCTTCTTTAATTTTTAAGTTGTTGTGAAACTTTATCAGTTAATTTATCAAATATATATTTTTTTTTTTATTTCTTCCATTTTTTTATTTCCAATTTGATTAAATGTTATAATTTAAATACTGCTTAGGCAATTTAATATTTAAATGAATTAAATCTTAAAAAAACTATAATATCATGAAAAAATTGGTTTAAAGCTATAAATATTTTTTTTAAAAAAAGATGGAAATTGATCTTTTATTAGTTTCGGTTTTTTTTTTTTTTTATTTTTTTCGTTTATTTTTTGTTTTCAGTATGGTAAATATCATAAATAACATCTTAAACAATAACCTATAGTAAATAAATATCCTAAATAATAGATTAAACAACATATTATAGTAAATAAATATCCTAAATAATTTCTTAAACAATAGCATATAACAAATAAATATCCTAAATAATATCTTAAACAATAACCTATAGTAAATAAATATCCCAAATAGTATTTTTTAAATACGCAATTTTTAATACACTGTCCAGTTCCATTAATGTGACCACCGCCTACTTTCGACGTCAACGTGAAATAACCAATCACAAAAGGCAGGTGGCAGCACATTGCAGTGGAGTGTATATAAAGGGATGTCCTAGGGCATCGAAAAGCATTTCAATTGTTGGCGTAATGCAGAAACGTAGCGATTTATCCGACGTCCGAAAGGGCATGATCATTGCTTTCGGGACAAGGGTGGAAGCATTTCGGAAACGGCTAATTTTGTGATCTATTCGCGTGCCGCCGTGGTAAAAGTATAACGTGTATGGCAAAATGTTACTATCCAAAATCAGCGGCGAGGCACATGTGGTGCACCGCGGGCTATAGATGACAGAGGCGAACGAAGGCTTCAGATGAACCAAGGGGTTACCAAGAGTGTATTCTCAACAACGGTTCAGCGAACGTTGCCTCCGCAGCAGACACCTGGTTAATGCACCTATGCTGACTGCTGTTCATCGGCGATTAAACGCTGGAATTTGCACGCCAGTAACGAAACTGGACGTCCACAGAGTGGCGACGGGTGGCTTTTTCCGATGAATCACGTTTTATGCTCCATGGACAGATGGACGTTGGCATATACGGCGGAAAAATTTGAAAGGAAACACCCTGCAACAATTGCCGGAAGGATCCAAGATGCAGGAGGGAGCATTAGGGTTTGGGGAATGTTTTCCTGGAATTCACTGGGTGCACTCATCATTGTGGAAGGCACGATGGATCAGCACAAGTACCTATCTGTCCTTGCGGACAGTGTCCACCTACATGCGAATTAGTTTTCCTCAGAGTGATGGTATCTACCAGCAGGACAATGCGAGGTGTCATACAGCTCGCAGTGTATGTGTGGGGTTCGAAGAGCACCGGGATGAGTTTACCGTACTCCCCCTGGCCAGCAAACTCACCGGATTTAAAGCTAATCGAGAATCTGTGTGACCACCTCGATCGGGTTGTTCGTGCCATGGATCCTCAACCGCGTAATCTACCGCAGCTAGCCACGGCACTGGAGTCGGCATGGTTCAACATCCCAGTGGACACCTTCAGAAACCTTATTGACTCTCTTTCTGCACGTCTCGCAGCGGTCCGCTCTGCCAATGGTGGTTATTCTAGTTTTTGACAGGTGGTCACATTAATGTGACTGGAGTGTGTATAAAAAACGATTAACGCATTCAAATGGTGTAAATTTTCAATTAATAAAAATATATTAAATAACACAATGTTTAGAAAATTAATGTAGTACTATTGTGCTTTATTATACTTACATCTTGCTTATATGTTTATATTTAAAATAAAATAATTTTATATCATTTCTTTTATATTTTCTATTCTTAAAAATCGAAAAATGAATTATATTTTCTTTTTTTCATTAAAACACACACAAAAAAAAGCAAATTAATTTTTTTCATTTTCATAAAAAAAATTAAACCGATATTTGCATACTTTTTATAATATTATTTTGAATTATCCCTATAAAATATTATCTTTATATATCTGTAAAAATCAAGTCCTTATCTTAGTTGTTGTATGAGTATATAATAAAAATAAATATAATAAAAATTAAATTAAATTAAATACTAAACAATATAAAAATAAAATATAAATGTCTTAAATATGCTAAAATTATGTAATGAAAAATATTTATTTTACCCCTAAACAGACAGAATTTAAAATTCACATTAAAAGTTCTTGTTTAAATTATCACCCATTCCTTTACATGAGCATTAAATAAAATTAATCACTGTCAAAGAGTGATTTTTTGTTTGATTGTACGAATTTTCGAATTTATTCTTCTATGGAATTTATATCAAGATTATTATGTGTCGACGTTCTTTTCAATTTGTCTTCAAGAACTTTCCTTTGTCAATTGAAATAATATTCAGTCAGCGAATGAAGTAGTTTTCATCAGTATGATGTATGAATGTAGTTAAAAGCTATGTTCATCAACATAATATTGTATTGGGAAAACGAAAACTGAATCATTCTGAAAATTCAAAACGACTGTAATTTTTATGAACATTTAAAGAATATTCATCCATCTAATAGGAAAGGATTTTATGAAAAGGCTAAAAAGGAGAAATATATTTAGGCCATTACCTTTTTTCCTTCTAAAAAGGTTTATCTGATGATATTGAGTAACTTTTGAAAAATAAATGTAAAGTTTTCTGAAATAACCTAAAGAACATAGCAATGTATTAGCAAATGATCTATCAGCATTTTACTATTCATATTGCTTGAGTATTTTTATAAAATTCTTTCCTTTTAAAGTAACCTAAAAACTTTTCTGAAATTGCTAAAAGGTTTTGAAAGGGACAAACTTTTATGCATGACTGTCTTAATGTAGTACGTTAATATAAATAATGCCATTACTTATAGTGGTGTAGTTCATGAATCTATTCACATATCAAAATAAAGTAACATTTTTTTCTTTAGCGGGAAGTTATATTGTTGTAAAATATCACAGAAAATATAATGCCTCGGAACAATTTCTTTATATGTATCATTCGAAGAAAATAGTTTCCTATTTCAGTATTGGCATATAACTTACTTTGATAACTGATAACTTGATATAACTTGATTTACTTTGATAACTTGATAAATGATAATTTATTAAATTAATTTTGAATACGTTATTTGTTGGCATTTATTATATTTATTATAAAAATATAAACTGATTAATCACAAAAAAGATATGTAATATTTATATGAAATAAATATTAGGGTGAAATTCATTGCAAATAGATAAATAACTGTAAACATTGTAGTAAATACAAAATTAACTGAAAAAATATCGTAGTTAATTTTGGGATTAATAATTAATTTTTACAGTGTTAAAAGCTTTTATTGTTTACAAACATAGCAGATGTTAACTTTTAAAGAAATCATTTATGAACAAAGTCCAAAACAAGTAAAATAAAAAAAAAAAATGTAAGTCAATCCCTATTTTTTTCACTATATTGCAGAAAAGTCTTTTAAAAATAAAGTTGAAATTTTCTTCTTACATCTGGCGCCATCTATTATTAGATACATACAATTTAAATCTAAAAATATAATTAATTAATTAAATTTAATGAATGAATTAATATTTGAAAACACTGTATTAACATCAAGTGTCATACACTACAAGTTCAAAAAATGTATTTAAACTTGAGTGGACGAATAAAAAGTATTTTTATTAACAATTGAAAATTTGAGCAAGATATATTTAGGGAGAGTGTGAACTAATAGTAGTAAATGAAAAAATATAGCTAAATTGACTGTAGACTTGGCGAAGTATTTGGCAATGTTGCCTCATAGTTCTTTTTTAACATTGCTGGAAATCATTAAAAAGGAAAGATACATCTATTAGCCTGACATGTGCGTGGCTAGAAAAATATCAAGAAAGATTGAGATAATTCTGGAGTCCTACAAAGAACTGTAAAAGAAGACTTCAGACATTGTGGTAGGAATATCACTTTGAGACATTGCTCTCTTGGGGTGAGATCAGCGTATTTATCATTAAGATATATTAGCACAGGCGCGGTCAACCCGCGGTCCACCTTGAAAAATTTTCCTGCTCTTGAGATTTATCACACTTTTAGAAAATATATTTTTTTATAATGGCCAAAGTAGTGAAAGCCAATGTATTAAAAAATAAATTGTGTGTGCATCCATATATTGAAAAATTAACTGCCGAAATTATGAGAAAAAATTAACTTTGATTTTAAAATAATATTCTTGCGAATATATGACATTGCCTGTTTATTTCATGAGTTTACGGTTATGAGTTTTCAGAATAATTGAATTATATTCTGCGAACTTATGAGGCTCGCTCATCTAGGAACATCTAATATAACAGGTTCTATATTTCACTTTTAAGTGACGTCAACAACGCAGTGACCATCTCTAGATACTCATTTGATAGTTGATAGCAGAGCAAACCAGATTCTTAGTTCAAGTTGTAAGTGCTTTTTTTGTTAGCGTTAATTTTTTTTTTCGAAAAATGAAATTGACGAAACATAACGGATGCAACACCAATTGCGATGTGCAAATACCAAATTGAGATCGATTTCCATAAGTTGAGTGAAAGAATAAAATATCGTACTAGTAAAATAAATATTTTTTAATGATTTCATTTATATATATATATATTTTTTATTACTTTTTATACTCACTTTGCATTACCCAGGGGGCGCGTGTAACTTGAAAAATAAGCCACGGACGCGAAGTAACAATGCCCCTGCAAAGCTCTACGATCCTATTAGACCGGGACCTACGGTACTAAAAAATATATAACACTAAAATGAAATATAATATATATATATATATATATATATTATAATTCATTTTAGTGTTATATATTTTTAGTATCATTATTAATATATTATCTATGTTTACATGTAAGAATAATAGTAAACCTAACAATAATAACTCATTATGTTTAAATTTTTAAAAAATGTCTATTTATAATTTTATATGTATGACACATTTCAAAGTGGCCCGCAAGATCATTTGGGTTGGCCACCCCTGCATTAAAATGATCGAACCACAGGTATCCGGTTCAAATAATGGAATTTTTCTGGTGGTTCGGAATTCACTTTAAACCGTAGGGCCCGATCTCATAGGAACGTCACACAGCCCAACTAGACTTCGTCGCATCCACATCATTCCTAAACTGTGAAAGGGCAACTCAGCTCTAGGCACAGTGATGTGTTGTGGTGAAATAGTAGTAGTATTGTTTTTATTGCTTTAGATTTTTATAAAATTCTTTTTCAAATAAAATTGTGTTTACCTTTATGAAAAAATCCCTATAACTAGTAATATAAAAAAAAAAAAAAAAATTAAAGTCAATTCCTTTTTTTTCACTTTATTGCAGAAAGTCCTTTTAAATAAAGTTGAAATTTTCCTCTTACATCTGGTGCCATCTATTGGTAGATGCATACAACTTAAATCTAAAAAAACCAAAATTAATTAAATTTAATTAATGAATTAATATTTGAAAAAAAAAAAAAACTGTATTTACACCAAGTGTCATCCACTACAAGTTAAAAAAAATGTATTTAAACTTGAGTGGATGAATAAAAAAGTATTTTATGAACGATTGAAAATTTGAACAAGATATATATAAGGAGAGTGTGAAGTAATAGTAGGAATTGAAAAAAGAAAATAAAAGATTTTTCTATTCCTTAAAGACAATACCGGTTTTAAAAAGTCAAAAAAACATACTAAACTATTGCAAGACATTTTTTAATTATATTTTTTACCATAAATATTTGCTTGCACTAATATTATTCTTAACTAGGGTATGCGATAAGGGCTGTAAATAAAATACGGTATGAGATAAGGCTGTAAATAAAAGAGGCATTTCACTAAATGCCCCTTCCAGAGAGAGAAGGTCAAAAAGATTAAGGGGGAATGAGATCTGGAAGAGGCGAAATTCTTTCTGTCTATCGATTGAGCGGAAATTGCGCTTCTTTTCGCAAGTCATTCCGGCCTTCTTTGCTTATTAACGCGTGCTGCCCAAATTTGCTGGCTTCTAACTGAATTGCTTTACATGAAGCGACACATCATTGTGGAAATTTAATGGGTATTAAAATAGTAATATTGGTTCAGTTCTTTTCGTTTATATAAAGAAAAACTTTTTAATCATTTTTACCTTGTATGTTATTTGTAGATCCGCTGTGGCTTGGTGGATAGTGATTTGAGCTTGGAATTGGAGGTATAAATTTCGAGAATAGGCATTTAAGTAAATGTTATGAAATTATAATTTTTCAATTCCTTTAATCAAGAAAAATACGTAGAAGAAAACCTTTCAACGAAATATTGCATCACATATACAAAAGCAAAAATATCTTCATTGTCTTCAGGAAATACAACGGTAAGTTTACATAGGAAATTAAGCAATAAAAAAGTTTTAACAGTTTAGGGTTAAGAAAAAAAAGATTTTTTTTGTATTTAAAAAAATGAAATAACAGACAAAAAGTCTTCATGAAAATTTAAGAATCTACTTTTTTTATCCTTTATATTCTATGTTATTTGTAGAACCACAGTGGCTTGGGGGATATTAATTTTAATTTCGTAACTGAAGGTATCAATACCGGGAATGGACATTTAAGTATGTAGATCAGAAAACTCTCCTCTCTGAGCTTTAGAAAGAGGGTTCATAATTTTTTTCATCAGAAAATTTTGTTTTTAAATAATTATCATATTAATCCTAATAATAAAACGTTTTTGTGTATAAAGGTATTGTTTAATAAATAAGGGTCACGTTTTATGTTTTAACACAATATAATAAATATATATAGTAATAAATTTTTGCATATCAACATAAGCAAACTTAAATAAGGAAATACGAAAATTCTTTTAAATATTTATAATTTACAAATTTTTATATTACTATTTTAATAAATATTTAGAAATTCAATGAATATAATAAGAAAATTAAAAATAATAATAAAACCCAAACTTATCACTTAACTAATTTATTCAATTTCATGCATACATCATTCGGGAAATTTAATGGGTATGATCAATATTAGTTTTAAGAATTATTTTTTATGACAGTAATAATAATTTTGGTTTAGTTCTTTTGATTTTTATAAAGGAAAAATATATTTTTTTTTTTAAATTTTATCTTGTATATTTGTAGGTCTGCTGTGACTTGAGGGATAGCAGTTAGAGCTTTAGAATTGAAGATATAAATTCCGAGAATGGGCACTTCAGTATGCATATCAGAAGATCTCTCTGAGCACTGTGAGAAAGGATCATACATTTTTTCAGCAGTAAATTTTGTCATTAATAATTATGATATTGATCCTAATAATGAAATTCTTTTGTGTACAAAGGTAATGTTTAATAAATCTTAAGGGTCATGTCTAATTTTTGTATAGTTATTTTATTTTTATACTTAATTCACATATGCATATATATATATATATATATATATATATATGCATATGTGCATATGAAAATTAAATATATATGCATCATATATATATATATATATATATATAATCATCAATGACATGACAGCCCAGAGTTGGCCAAGCCTTTCTTTTGGAAGAGATTTCCATGCATTATTCTGGGTGACAATGTTCCTCCAATTCTTAACCTTTAGTATATATATATATATATGATAAGGGTGGGTTAATAACAATCATGGGTTAAATCATCAAAATAAATAATAACAGAATTTTTAATACCTTAGAACAAATATATAGTTTGAAAAAGTTTTTAGTTTAGAAATATCTTGTTTCCTTAAAATTTGAAAGGTTTATTTTTTATTATTTTTAGCGATTTTTAAATTTTATGCCTAAGATAGAATTGTCCTTATTCTATTATTTCTGATTTTCCGTAGAAAATCTCAAATAGAAAAGGATAGACACATGAATCTTTGATTTCAAATTTTCCAGGTCAGTAAAAATATATCCAAACTTCAAATGCATTTTTCAAGACTTCTTAAGAAATATTTTTTAAAGCATATATTTTTTATATTCTATATATATATTTTAAAATTCCAATGGATGTGTATAAAATTTTTTGAATGAAAACTTACGTAAGAATATAATTAAAGACATTCAAAAAAAAAAAAATTTTTTTAAGTAAAATTACAATCTATTTAAATTTTTTTTTTTCTAATGGAAAATTTAATGCTCTTCTAAGCAAACTGGAAAAGTTTCTTTTAAATTCTAAACTCATCTATTCTAAAGGAAGCTAACTTTACTAAGTGAACAGAAATCAGAAACTCCAATATCATTAAACTCTGAAAGAGAGAACAAAACTTTTTATCTTACTTTACCTTTCCTCAGTTAATAAAATTCTTTTTCTTTTTATCTACTTGGTTTAATGGAAAATTTCTGGAATAGACTTTGCTACAAAGAAAATAATTATAACAGTTTATTAATGGACAATATTTGTATCTCGACGAAAAATTAAATACGCTAGTTACAAATTTACACTTAAAATGTATATAGGATTAAAGTATTTCTTATTTTCTCCCATATATTAATTAGTACAAAGTAGTTTATTCAGAATATTATATCCAGAATTATTAGTAATTTAATATAGAGGTTCTCAAAAGACCATTTTTTATTTAAAAGATTCTTATTAGTTAAAAGTATTTAAAATATGACTATACCAAATTTTCAGTTTTTATTTTGGACATTTTTGTATTTTCAAATACTTTTTAAAGTTTAAGTTTTTAATCAATTAGGTGTCAAATATTTTACTCAAATTCCACCACAGTCCAATTATATATATTTTTAAATTACATCTATGCAAACACGAAAAGATTTTTTTAAATTTTAATTAATCTATTTCAAAATAAGGTATATTGGTAAAAGACCAGTCATTATCTAAAATCATTATAAACTTTCATTAGTATTATAATCTTTATTTATAATCTGGAATATTTGTTAGTTTTATAACTTACTTTTAAATCAATTTGAAGAAGATATTATGAATACAACTATTAAACTTTAATAACCATTAATGTGTCAGAATTCAGAAATTTTTGTTTGTCGTACTTGAGTTGCACGAGTCTTTTTATTCTATATGTAATTTTGATGTATCTAAAAAAAATGAGTCTGTGATTGCCATAGACTAATTTACTTTATTACTTTCTAAATTTTCAAAATCAAATTCTGCGTTTGCATTATTTAGAAAGTTATCTTTAAATTATTTTTGATGAAAAGAAAAGATATAAATTTAAATAAGTGCAGTAATATCATTTATCTAATGCAGTTTTATCATTTATCCATTTATATCTAATAAAAATTCTCACAAATCAATAATAAGATTTAAAATATTTTTTTTAAAAACTATAGTTGAATAAGTAATTGAAACATATTTCAATAGAAATTTTTCTAGACAATTTTGAAGAATATTCATATTAGATAAAACACAAAATGAAATAAAAGGCCCTTTTTATCGATCATTTTAAGGATAATTTTAAATCTTTACATAAATCTTTTAACGATATCTTAACGATATTTTTAATATTATATTACTCATCAATTCTTACACGTTTTATTATTAATTTAGATTATAAATTCCACATAAAAAGATTAAAGATTAATAATGATTCAAACAAAACTGATGCTAGATTTAAAATATTCAGTATATATTGTCCATAACTATATATATATGTCATATATTGTCCATAACTATATATATATATGCATATATTGTCCATAACTATATATATATATGCATATATTGTCCATTTAAAAAAATCCCTTAAAATCCCCAAAAATGCAATAAAAGCACATAACCAATTTTTCTCACATTTATCAACAAATAGTGACTACTATGACGAAGGCTTTATTGAGCAGCAAACCAATAAAATCAAATGCAGGTAGGTATGCTACAGCAAACTGTTGTTTAGCGTGACTATGAAAATTAGTCTACAGAAGCTCAGGATTGTTGTAATCAGGGAAGAAAATTGCAGTCTATGATGGGAAATGCCGGATAATATTTATGAGAAATGTTTTTTCTTTCTATAAGAGGAATGGCATTTCTTGGAAATATCATTATTTATAATCCAGTATACTACATATTTTATTTTAATGCATTTATAATTTAAGACCGTACACACAATAGATATATTGCTGAATATGTTTTTATCATTTTTTGATTAAAATGACTGTGTTTTTGTTGAATTCGTAATTTAAAGAAGAATCAAAAGATAAATGATTTATAAGAAAATAGATGGATAGGGACTAGGAAATCAAGAAATATTCAAAATAATATTCTATAAAATATTAATCTACCCTTAATTATTATAATTATTTAATGAAATAAAATCGGTATTAATGTAAGACAAATTATATGATAAGTAGTTTACAGTTCATTAAATTGTGAAATTCAAAATGAATCAAAAAATACAATTGTTTAAACCATTTATACATAATACATATGAGAGGCTCCATAAAAAACCTTTCATGTTAATAAAGCAAAATGGTTTTAATTTTTTAAATTAGTATATAATGTAAATAATAATTATAATAATAAAAATTAATAAATATAATTTTATGTTTATAAATAAGTTTTTGAATCTATGGATACACAAAAATATTTATAAAAATATTTAAAATAGATAAACATGAAAATGTATAACGTTTCTAATTATATAATTGAAAGAAGATTCATTTCAAACATGTATACACACACGACATATATATATATATATATACATTCTAATATATTAATAAACAATTTTTAATCATTTTTTCATTAAATTGATATTGTTGAATTCAAAATTTAATGAAGAATAAAAAGATAAATGATTTATAAGCAAATCGATGGAAATCAAGAAATATTCAAAATAATATTCGATAAAATAATACTTTCTCCTTAATTATTATAATTATTTAATGAAATAAGATTTGTACTAATGTATGACAGATATTTACAATAATGCGATATAAAAACAATTGATATTCAATCTATATCAGTTATTATGAAACAATCTATATATAACGAATAATAAGTAACATTCAAATTATAAAAATCACAATCAATAGAATAACAATAAATATTATATATAGAATTTGAATTATAAATCACAATCGTTATAATAACAATTGATATTCAATTGATATCGTTTATTATTAAACAATCGATATAAACTAATTATAAATAACAATCGATTTTATTCAATAACAATCTATTTATAATTCATAATCTATATAATGACAATCAATATTAGATATTATTATTAAATTATATTATTATTAAAACAATTGATATATACCAATCGATATTATTTAATAACAATCGATATAAATAAAAGATATGTATTCTTTTCATTTATCCAAATCTAAAAAGAAGTAGCTAAATGTTTTAACATATCAATACTGCATTTATACTCCCACTGCGTTAAATTATATTTTGATACTGTCTTATTTTTTGGTACCCTTTCAGAATTATATGATAAGTGCCTTAAAGCTCATTAAATTGTGAAATTTATACAATACAATTATTCAACCTAATCATATATGATAAATATGAGACTCTCCATTAGAGAATTTTCATGGCAAAAAGAGAAATGGTACAAATTTATTTACCAATACATAAATCCAGTAAAAATTTCTAAAATCACTGGAAATTGCTTGATGTTCCTGAATTTCTACTTATATGTCAACAAAATATTTACAGAAATCGTGTTCAAAAGCACGTCGTTATCAGAATTCTTCAAACGAATATAGGCAAAAATAATATTTTATATTGCATTGGTATAATATTCCATTTGATGTTATTTTTCGTAGAATTATCATGTTTACCAATAGGCTTTTGAAATAATCTCCCATTAAATTAGTAAATATATAAAGAGTATGAGAGAATAAAGGAATTATTAATAACTATATGAATATTTCTACGTAGTAACAATATTTTAGGTTAAAATAAATACCTAACAAAATCATTTTAATATAATTTTATTTATTAATGTTTAATTAATTTCGATCTTAAAAGGATAATTATTTTCAACAATTCTAATTAAAATATATTAAATAAATTGAAATAATATTGGAAAGTCTCTGCCTATATTAGACCTACAAAAAGAGGGCCACTTTCAGGTTCATGGGGACAATTTAATTTTTATTTACAACAATATATATATATGTACTCTGGGTTATTATAAAAATAAATCAAAAATTAAAATAAAATTTAATCACAAGTACAGTTCACTCAAGGTCAGAGATTTGAATTCTAATCTTCGAACCTAATTTGCTTGGTCTGTGGCCGATCTTAATTATCCCACGGCGTGATAAACGAAACCACAAAGGGTTCACTTAAGAAACATTTCATCTCCGACCTATCCAGTCACTTCAGAGAAAAAAAGTAAAACCATGCTTGATCGGCTCCTGTCCCAGAACTCCTCCCTTTCTTCACCAAAAAAAAATTTTAACACAAGTTAAGAGGAGGGTCAGTTTTTCCTCACTTCTCATTGGAGTAGAATATTTCTCATCTGGTGGTCTATCACCATCACCAGTCACGATGGAACTACTCTCATGGTATAGTTCATATTCCATCTGTAGTTGTTTCTGACCTGTGAGATCGCACAGATATTCACTAATTTCCCGAGTCTCCATTATACATAATACCGAATATCTACTATCAGATTTTAGTGACAGGATGTTCTCATCAGAACTAACTAATTGCATGTAATATAACTACGCACAATACTGCTTGTTTGCTTTCAAATATGAGTCATGGGTTATTTTTATACTTGTCAAATAACATGCATTCCCTCTCCAGGAAATGAAATGACAAAATTCTACATGAGAGAAAATGCTACAAATATTAAGAAAAATACATATCTTTTTATTTTGATAAAAAAATTATAGTAGTAAAGAAAAGATTAATAAAATATAATATATCTTTTATGTTAAAAATAATATTTGAATCATGCCTCCTTATCTTTAGCTGGTTTGAATATTTTTTAAAAACTTGGATATCTTCTGATGAAAAAAATTTAATCAATGTTTCTCAAAAGTTGTTATTTTCAACGTTTTGAAACATAATAACACTTTCTCGAAAATAAACTCAACGGAAAATCAATCAACACGATCCTAAACAAATCGTAGGATACAACACATTCTATAATTTAAAAACACCCCTCAAAGAATGTAGCATTTTTAAACTCCATCAATATTGATAACACAACCGATTCATGTAACAAATGTAAAAGAAAATGAAATTTACCGTACTGAATTTTAAAAGCATATATTTTCCTAAGCATTTTCCTAAACGAATACTGTTTAAAACAAGAAGATAAATAGTCTAACCATCTGTTTGTTCTTATTGGATTTCTTACTGAAAACTCAGTGAAATGAGGCATAAATAATAATATTTTCTACCGTGCCTCTTCACTTTCTATGCGTAAGTTTATTAAGTAGTATTGAACTTTTATTTCTGAAAAAATATCAAAAAATTGCTTCTTTAAATCAGAAAAGAGTATTATCTTTGAAAAGCAGAGTATTAAGTTAGCAAATCATTCTAATGCTTTTTCCTTTTAAAATGGCATTTGCATCCAGGGTACTTGAACACAAACCTTTTAATATTGTTTGTGCATTTTAATACTGTTTTTGTGAATTTTAGAATAATTTACAAGATATTTAAATACGATTATGGATAATTTTGAACTATAATTTTCATTAAATACGAAATGGTTTGTTTGTAGTTAAGTTTTTGTAAAAAAATTTCAGTTTATATATATGTATATATATATACATATATATATATATATATATATATATATATATATATATATATATATATATATATATATATATATATATATATAAATATAATTATATATATATTATATATTATATATATATATATTATATATATATATATACAGAGAGAGAGAGATATATAGAGAGGGGGGAGATAAAAAATAGATAGATAGATAGATAAATAGATAAATAGATAGATAGATAGATGATATATATAGATAGATGGATAGAAATAATATGAATACATGTTTATGTGTGTTTGAAAAATATTTCAATTATATAACTAAACACATAATATAAACTGAATTTTCATGCTTATATATTTTTATTTGTTTTAAATATTTTTGTGTATCTATGATTTCAAAACTTATTTATAACTTCATTATTTTTTCACATTTTCTTTTAAAATTTGATATTTAAATATTTTTTTTAATGTTTCTAAATGTGTCAACTTTTCAATAATTGAGACTTAATTAGATATTACATAGATGTTTTTGCAGAGGTTATAGTTCGGTAAAAAATGTATGTTTAAATTTTTAAACAGATTATATATTTTAACAATTTTTTCATTTGTTTAAATTTCAGTGGTTAATATTAATTAATTTATATCAACCGAAATCATGCTAAATCGAAAAATATTCCTATTGTTAAATGTGATCCAATTTTGCAGAAAATATTGCCAAATTGAAACGATGCTTCTCAGACTAGATTATTCTTCCATGATTTTCTTGATGCAAACATGAAATTAAATATTTTTAAAAATTGTGTTTTGCAAAAGAGCCAAAACTTATTTTTTCAATTCCTTCTATTAGTTCACACTCTCTCTGTATATGTCTAGTTCAAATTTTCAATCGTTAATAAAATACTTTTATTCATCCACTCAAGTTCAAATATATTTTCTTAAACTTGTGTGGATGACACTTGATGTTAATATATTTTTTTCAAATATTATTTCATTAATTAAATTAAATTATCAAATTTCAGTTTTTTTTTTAGATTTAAGTTGCATGTATCTAATAATAGATGGCGCCAGATGTAAGAGCAAAATTTCAACTTTTCTGTTCTTCAATATAGTGAAAAAAAAAAGTAGAATTGAGTTACATTTTTTATTTTATATATATTATCTTATATTATTCACTTGTAATAATGAAAATAATGATAATGAAATCTGGGTAATAATAATGAAAACATTTGATTGTAAATAATTGTTGATTTTTGGAATCAATTAGTGATTAAAATTAAAAAAAAAGAAAATTAAAATTGATTTTAAAAACGTTAATATTTCTTTATCTTACTTTTTAAAATAAATATTTGTTAGTTTTGACATCAGTCTTTAATTAATTTGTTTTAAAGGAAATCTTTCAAATAATTTTTTTTATAAACGTTATACTATGTTTTTATGCTTATATATTTTTGCTTTACAATCGCTTGTAATCCATTCAGCTTTTTTTTCTAATGCTTTTGTACAATTCATTTCAGACCTTGTGTTTGCATTGAAATATAAATAAAAAGAATAGATAAGAATAGCTACATTTTACTTTCAAAGCATAAGTTTGGCATGTTGCCCAATTTTCTTTAGTTATCTGCAGTTTTAAACTATTTGAGAGTTTTCTGGTAAGTTGACTAACTATAAAGCCTTGTAAAACAATTTCTTAAAAAATTTTTCCCAGATTACAGAAGTTTACTTCTAATTTGCTAAAGTTACTCAAAACTTAATTACCTTTATTTTTTTTTGTCAAAATATATAAATTTAAAAAACATTCCTACCTGTATTCTACTCTTTTGAAATAGTAATCTTTTTCATTAAAAAAACATGGACTAACAATTCTGTTGATCTATTAAACATTCAAATAGGAAATATTTTTGTAATATTGCTTTTCTGGAAAGTGTAAAGTTATAAATTATTTGCTTTTAATTTTAAATTTAAAACGAACATGCCTTTTCACTTATTTATAACTATTAGCGTTGTTAAAAAGTTTTAGCATTTAGGATTTACATTATATTTTTGTATACTAATAATTTAAAAGTTCAAATAAAATTAAATACAAACATTTTTTTAAAACACCAAAAGTTTAATTTCCAATGATGGTTTATTTAATGTCTCCGTACATCTGTTAATAAACCCTCTAACTTCTATGAGGAATAGCATCACTTCTTAGGAACAAAATTGCTATATAAACTATAAAATCATCATCAATAGCGCGACAGCCCAAGTGGAGCCAAGGCTTTCCTTTGAAAAAGATTTCCATGCATTCTACTGGATGACAAGGGTTCTCCAATTCTTAACATTTAATACGACAAGACCTTTTTTCAATTGCTTCTATCCATCGCAACTTGGGTCGTCCTCTTCCTCTTTGTAACCGTGACTTTGCCAAAACGAGCTTTTTACAGGGTTTAAATCATTCTTTCTAAATACACCAGCAACTCAGTTTAATCTATTGATCTTAATAAACTTTATAATATATGTGTCTTTATAACATCTTTAAATTTTCCACTTTGTATAAACTATAAAATGTGGAATAATATCTCAAGGATAATTCTAATATTTTCATATCAAGGGCAGAAATTAGAGAAACAATCGTATTGTCATTGCCAGTCACTTTGTCACAATCGACACTAAATCCTAACTCGTTGTTCACAGCAGTGGCTATTATTAGTATTAACAGTAGTAGGAATCAATTTCTAATTCTCTTTCATGTATTATAATGTTGAGAAAGTGTTTTAATCAAAAAGAACTGTTCTAATTTACACATGAAGTAACTTGCAGAATGTTGGCTTTGGAGAAAAAGCGCATTATGCTTCATTGGATACTGGTCATTGCGGAGTTTTTGGAAAAGAACAGGCTCATTTCTTTGCAAGAAAGGACTCGAGATTGTTCCAAACAACATTCTCAACATTACCATACTATTCTAAAAGCTGTATATCAAACAGACTATGACTAGGAAATATAAATTACAGTTACTTGACCGAATACAGACAAAACTATAGGATCTTCTCTTACATCCAAGGGGCCACATCGTATAGCTGTTACTCAGTTCTGTCTTTTTAACAAAGCCATGTCTGTCTGGGTGAACATCTACATCGCATTGGGAATTTTTATCAACCTGCTGCCCTACTTTATGATTTGATCTAATGGATAGAGCTCATCTCCGTCATTGCTTGGCACTTCAGGGCGAATCTGAGACAGCGAAATACTGGCAAGTTAAAAACCTATTAAGGCAATGACTTCGATCAATTTGTTGAACTCTTTTGTGTAAATTTTCTTTCTCTTTTTTTTATTCTGTACTTTTACCCTTTGTGTAATGGAAATATAAAAAAAAAAAAATGATTAAATCTTACATTCAATCAAATTCAAAAAATCTTCGTTCTTGCAGGATATTTAAACTTACTAATTATCTTAATGCTCGCCATAAACATCTTGTAAAATAAACTAATCATTAATGGAACAACAACGATATTATCAATGCCAATCACTTTCTCACAATCGACACCAAATCTACTCGTTTTACGAAGCAGTATCCGTACACATACTAACAATAGAAATCGATTTCTAATTCTAATTCTTATTTTATAATGTTGGTTTACATTCAACAAAAATTCAAAAATTTTCTCTTCTTTAGCATCATATTTAAACATACTAATTATCTTAATGCTTTCCATAAACATCTTGTAAGATGAACAAAATTATTAATGGAACAGCCACCATGTTTATCTATGCCAATCACTTTCTCTCAATCGACACCAAGTCTACTCGTTTATCAGAGCACTTGCTGTACATATTAATAGTAGGAATCGAGTATTACATTCAACAGAATTCAAAAAATTGTCTCTTCTTTAACATCATATTTAAACTTACTAATTATCTTAATGCTTACCATAAACATCTCGTAAAATAGACGAATTATAATGGCACAAGCCGAGGAAGTTCTCCGATTCTAACTAATTTTCTGTGAAAGACGACATTCTTCTACTATTTTCTGTGTAATTGAATGACTATGTACTTTAAATTCCGTATCTTTATATTAACGGCCATCATTAAAGCATTTCTCCGGGATGTTTTCCTTTTCAAAGCATTCTAAAATACTACACGCACCTCTCACAAGAGATGATTTCGGTACTGAAAGAAGCTTTACATACATTGTTAGCTCTAATTACGTTTCAGTTCGTGAAATTCGAATCAACTTAATCTAAATGTTAGGATGGGGAATGGCTTCGCTTTATGTTTAACGGAACACTTTTATTCTCAAACTCTGGATATGCTTATGTATTGCAATTCGAGTAATATTATTCATGCTATTTACCATTCTCATGCACACTTTTGTTGCATGTGTTAATAAAATCCCTAAATTAAAAATATTTATGAAATATTCTATATTTAATCTATTGATATTAATAAAATTTATAATACCTGGGTCTTTATAGCATTTTATAAATTTCTACGTTGTACAAACTATAAAATGAAGAATAATATCTCAAGGATAATTCTTTCAAATTTAATGCCAGGGAAATAAACTAAGGAAACGCAACAATATTGCCAATAATAGTCACTTCGTCATAATCGACAATAAATCTACTCGTTTTCAAAGCAGTGGCTGTACACATACTAACAGTAGGAATCGATTTATAATTCTTTTCATAAATTATCATTGTATCATTGTTTTTCTAATGCAGCTGGCAATACAGACAGTTAATCCTTATGTCATAAGCAAGGGCTGAATTGCTGTTACCAATTTAGAACTACCCAGGGGGGCACGCGTAGCTTGAAGATATGCTACGGACGCGGTAACACTACCCCCACAATGCTCTACGATTCTATTAGGGCCGGGACCTATAATTTAAAGGGATTCCGAACCACTACAAACATCCAAGGCACAGCTGGGTTCGAACCCGATACCTGTGGTACAGAGTGCCAAATATTGTATCATTGTAAGTTTTACATTCAACAATACTCAAAAAATTCTTATCTTCTTAGCAGGATGTTTAAACGTACTAATTATCTTAATGCTTACCATGAAAATGTCGTAAAATAGACAAATTATTAATGGAACAAGCCGAGAGAGTTCCAATTCTAATTTCCTGTGAAAGACGACATTCTTCTACTATTTTCTTTAATTGAATGACTATATACTTTAAATATCGTATCTTTTATTAGCGCCCATATTTATATTATATATTTATAAGGAATAATATCTCAAGAATAACTCTTAAATATTTCCATGCCAGAGAAATAAATTAGGCAAACAGCAACAATATTGTCATTTAAACTATAAAATAAGGAATAATATCTCAAGGATAATTCTTAAATATTTTCAAGCCAGGGAATTAAACTAAGAAAACAGCAACAATATTATCAGTCCCTTTGTCACAATCGTTACTAAATCTACTCTTTTTTTCAAAGCAATGGCTGTACACATAATAAGAATAGGGATCGAGTTCTAATTTTCTTTCATATATTATCATTGTATCATTTAAATGTTTTACATTCAACAAAATTCAAAAAGTCTTCCTTCTTATCAGTACATTTAAACTTAACTAATTATCTTAATGCTTGCATAAACATCTCGTAAAACAGACAAATTATTAATGGCACAAACCGAGGAAGTTCTCTTTTTCCGATTCTAACTAATTTTCTGTGAAAGACGACATTCTTCTACTATTTTCTGTAATTGAATGACTATGTACTTTAAATTCCGTGTCTTTATATTAGCGGCCATCATTAAAACATTTCTCCGGGATGTTTCCTTTTCCAAAGCAATCTAATGCTGCACGCACCTCTCACAAGAGATGATTTCGACTCTGAAAAGGAGCTTCATACATTGTTGAGAAACTCTAATTACGTTTCAGTTCGTGAAATTCAAATCCAACTTAATCTAAATGGTAGGATGGACTGGCTTCGCTTTATGTTTAACGGAACACTTTTATTCTCAAACTCTGGATATGTTTATACGTTTACGCGATTCGAGTAATATTATCAATGCTATTTACCATTCTCTTTTTGCTGTTGTATGTATTAATAAAATCATGTAATTTGGAATATTTATTAAATAAAAAATGGGCCTTTTTATTTATTAATTAACTCCAATTTTATCCATATGAATTCTTTATTGCATAATAAAAAATATTTATTTTATTTTTAAATAATACAAGTGTTTATTTTATATTTCATTAGCCTACATATTTTAAATAAATATTTTTAAAAAACATGATCTCTATTTCTTGATTTTTTTTTTGTGTTTTTTTTTTTAAATTAGATTTATGTTTTTAAAATTTTTGTTAAAATTTTTGTTAATTTTTTAAACTTACTTTTTAAAATTTTGTTAAAATTTTGCAAAAATATTTCTTGAGATGCACATGGTTTTGTGTATTAATAAAATGGTCTAATTGGAGATATTTATGAAATTAAAAAATAGCTTTTTTTATTTTTATTTACAATAATCAATTCATATGTATTTTTAAATAATAAATGTGTTTTTATACTTCATTAACCTACATATTTAAAAATCAAATATACTTAAAAAAATGGTTATTTCTTGGTTTTAATTTTTTTAATTAGATTTTGGTTTAAATTTAATCTTTTTTTAAATTTTATTTGATTTATCAAAATAATGTCTTGAGATGCACACGTTATTGTATGTATTAATAAAATCGTCTAATTGGAGTTATTTATGAAATAAAAATTAACTTTTTATTTATTTATACAATAATGAATTCATATGCATTTTTAAATAATAAAAGTGTTTTTTATATTTCATTAACCTACATATTTAAAATAAATTTTCTTTAAAAAAAGATGCAATTGCTATTTCTTGTTTATTTTTCTTAATTAGATTTTTGGCATAATTTTTTTTACAATTTTTTTAAATTCTATTAAACAAAATAATTTAGCAAAATAATTTTTGAGATTGCCATATGTATCTACAACAAGATCATTCTTAATATCAGCAGATATAACATGAAAAACAGAATTATATTTACAAGAAATAATATATTGTTCCCATTACCATTACCGCTTGTTATCTATTTGCGTAAAATAAATATTCATAAATATTTTTGCATATAAAAAATATTATTTAAAACGGATACAATCCTATTTCTTGTTTGTTTCTTTAATTTTTCTTCTTCTTTAGATTTATGGTTTACTGTTTTTCTTTTAAACTTTTTATCAAAGTTTATCGAAATCATTCATTGAGATATTCCATATTTATCTACAGTAAGATAATTCTAAATATCAGCAAATATGGCATGAAAAACCGAATTATGTTTACAAAAGTAATATATTGCTCCATTACAAAATATAACCCTTTGTCGTCTATTTGCATATATCAAATTGGGTTAATTGGCGTACAATATTTTCCTATCAAACATTATTATAATTTTCAGGTACTTTGAGTTTTATACACTAAATAAAATTTGAAAATTTAATTTGTAAAAAAAAAAAAAATTATAATATTAATAAAATACTTCAGAATATATTGAATTGTAATCTAATTATACTGTTGGCCATCTAAAATGCAATATTATGAAAGAAGTCTCGAAAGATGTACACTTGCACTAATGCATATAGCTTGATAAGATATGGAAAAGGTTAGTATTTCAACTCAAATGCACTTCATGAAAGCATGTAATGTCACCTACAAAAGCTTTATAATGGGAGGAATAAAAAACTGTGCTTTAAATTTTATTCTATATAAATTTAAGGGATTCTCTGATTATTTCAATTAAATCATAGAATAATTTGAATCTTTGATGATGTTTGAGAATACCAGAAGAAATTTATTTGCATTTTTTCATTTTCAATTTAAGTCTCATTATTCTTAATTTTTAAACCCACAAAATAATGTACATGTGCAAGTTGATTTTCATTTTATGAAAATGATCAAATTACACAAAAGTAGTTTTTCTTATTAATATGTGTAGAAAAGTGCCAATTAGTTTTACTCTCGTAACCATATTTCATTAAAATATTTTTTTTTAAATCTTGCCCATTTTAGAAAATATGTTAGTTTAAAAAGCTTATATGAAAATTTCTTGTTGAAGATCAGCTACTAAAATTCAGTAAGGGCAATTTCAGAAACGACGTACAAGTGTACTTTAAGCATATGTGTATATATTTCAGTATAAATATTTTACTAGTTTTTCCAAAAATGATATTTTCTGAGTTAAAATGAAATAGCCATATCATCCCAATTTCAAGATATTCTGTAACTTGAGTAGTTTTTTATAAGGGTAATTTGTCTGTAAACGTTACTTGAAAACTTTTTTGGTTTGTTGAACTCTTTGTACAACATGGACAAACATTATTTAAAGAAAAGTACCTTTCAAAAGCATTAAACTTTTCTCTCGCATGATATTTTATTTTTTAAAAAAGTTTTCCACATCAGGTTACAAACACAAATAGAATATATTCAGTTTAAATTTAACACGTAAACTTGTTACTTTCTAATTAATTAATATATGTACATATGTGCCAATGCATAAAATTATTTCTTTTGACAACATATAGACGAAAGAGTCAGTATATTAGCCAAGTGTTAATGGCCAAGTTTCAAAATGTTTAACAAATAAACAGAAACAGAAATTCGAATTAAATTCAAAAGTAGTTTTCTGGTTTCATTATGAAATGAAGGAACATTAATTTTGGAAGCTATTTAAGTTGTACAATTATTAGTATATCATAATTTAAAAATAAAATAAAATATTTAATTAAAAGATACAACTCTGTAATTAAAATCATCTAATGAAAATTTAAATAAATAAAAAAATTTATTTAAAAAATAAAGTTTAAATTTAAAAAACGTATTTTAAAAAAACTTACAATAAAAAACTCTATTTTCCTTTTTTAAATAAATGTTATGTTATAAAAAAGAGTAATGCTTAGTAAAATTTACAAATATTTATTTTTAATTTAATTTCATATAATAATTCCAAATTATTTTTGTCGAAGTAAACTTTAAAAAGTTGAATAATTATCAATAAAAATTATTAACAATTAAATTTATTCCCACAACAGTTTTTTGTTCTTATTGTAAGGTAAATTAGAATACAAATTCTTAATCTGTTTTCAGCATATAGTAATTTATAATCAATTCAATTAACAATTGTAAAAATTCTAATCAAAAATCAATTCTTTAATAAATTATGTGTGTGTGTGTATGTGTACTTTATTCATAGGAATTCAATAAAATTACAATAAAGTCTTAAAAATAAATATAATTTAAAAATAAAAAAGAACTATATTTTTCACTAAAAATATAAATTATATACATTTTTAGTTAGTTAGTTAAATCCTATATATATATATATTCTTTTTAGTTTAAATACTAGATATTATTTATTTATTTCGTTAGTTATGTATTTCAACTAAAGTAAAAGTTCAAATTTCATCTACACAGTGTTATGTTTAAAGTTAACTTTTTATCTTAATCTACATCAATTGGAGGATTTATTTCATATTTACTATTATTATTATATTTTACCTTTGTTATTATATTTGATTTTACTTAATTTTTTTTTTTTTTGATTTCAGTAAATAATTATTTATTTATTAATAATTTTTAGTTTGCTTTTCTAAGAAACAAATTTTCCTCTTATCTAAGAGATGGAACTCAATACTTTATTTGTTGGGAATATAACGAAACAGGATATTCTATCTACATATTTTATGGTGATTTCAGTGCGTAGAACGGAAATGCTATAAAAACCCAGCACCACATAAATTTTTATCTGCATATTTCAATAAAAATATTTCACAAAGATAACTGTGTAATTCTATATTTCTAGAACATTTTATTTCATTTAAAGGAAGCATATATGTAGGTGGAGAGAATTTTACTCTTTCAATAGAACTTAATTTCTATAATTTTTAATTACATTGGAAAATATAATATTTCTAATAGATGGAAATTCTTTTATAATTTACTTAAATTATGATACCCTTACAATAACACTTTTAAAGTCAGAACTACATAAAATTATACAGCTTATAGCTTTATCTACCGTTTATTAATTGGTAAAAAGTAAATAACATTATAAACAATTACTTATATTTTTGCTGAAAATTAAGCTGTTATTTATAGAATGTTAGAATCATTGTTTATTTTTTTTATCTATAGATAATATTATATTAACTTCATGCTAGAAATTGAAATGTTTCATGTGTTTATATAGTAAATCAGTAATCATTCATAAAATTATAGTTTATTTAGTTTTACTTTTTAAAAAAAAAATATCGATATTATTGCAGTATCTATCATTTCTTAATTGATAAATTAAATAACATTATGAACAACCATTTATATTTTTTGAAAACTAAGCTGTTATTCATAGAAATGTTAGAATCATTGTTATTTTTAAATATAGATAGATATTATATTAACTTTTTAGAAATTGAAATGTTTCATGTGGTTTATATAGTAAATCAGTAATCATTCATAAAATTATATTTTATTTAGTTTAATTTTTTTTAAAAAAATATCAGTATTATTGCAGTATCTATCATTTCTTAATTGATAAATTAAATAACATTATGAACAACAACATTTATATTTTTGAAAACTAAGCTGTTATTCATAGAATGTTAGAATCAAATGTTTATTTATTAGTATGGATAATATTATTTTTAGAATTTGAAACGTTCCATGTGATTTAATGCAGTAAATCAGTAATCATTTATAAAACCAGACAAATGAAATGATATTTAACAAATTACAAATTAGAAACAGTAGGATTGCACGATTCTATAAATGTTTGCAGCTGTAAAACGAGTTCACAGAATATTTTATATTAAAACTCTGTCTCACGAATTATGTCAGTTACATAAATTAGCCTTGAATAATATATGTTTCTTTCTAAAGTCTTAAATTTAAGAACGTGAATTCTTTCAACAGCAGCACGGCTTTCAGAAAGTTTTAAATTTAAGAGCAGTCATTTTAATTTTATCAAAAAGTGAATTTATCATGGTATAATATATAATTTGTTTTAACCTTCTAATAAAAAGAAGTATAGTTTTTAAAAAGTTCATGAACTTAACTTTAAAATTTCAGTGCTGAGTTTTTATAGATTATTATTTACTTTTGCATGGCAGTATAGCCAAATTCTTTCATTTTTTTTTTGGGTTACTGTTGAATTAATTTAGGACAAAAATTTTATTTTATTAATGAAGTATTATTAAATTATAAATATTATCCTGATTACAATTTTATTAAACATTTTGATTATTATTTACGTAAAATTTGAGATAAAAATGATCTTTTTTATTATTATTATTATTATTGTTAGTTATTTGTAGTCATTTTGCTTTTCTTTTTCTTTTTGAGAGGTCTGGAAAGCGATGAACTTCAAAAGATTTTAAATTTTGTTTTTGAGAATGCTATTGTGGTTTCTGGTATCCATTGTTTGTTTATATATATATATAGATATATATATATATACATTTAAGTGCGTGTATGGATTAAGACGACAGTAGTAAAGAAATAATTTTGATTAATAAAAGGCATTTTCTTTTGTGAATTTTTAAAAAATAACAAAATTGATCACAATAATAATTTCAATATATTGGTTTACTGGTTTTAGTACTCCCAATATAAATAATATTCAAACAATGAATTCACCTTTTGTATGGCAAGAGAACAATTTTGAGTTTGCATGCTTAAATAATAAAAATTTAACTAGATAAGATGACTAAAATAAAAATAATAATATGGTGACCACTTATTTTGTGTTCACATTATTTTGCTCCAATTGTGAATTTCAAAATAAAAAGTTTATTTATTTTTAAATTTACAACTACTTTGGTTTAATGCTGAAAACTTTTTTCACAATTCAAATTTGCAGGGCCCAATTTAGAAGTTTTCAAACAGCAAGGTATTGTTCGTTTTTAAAAAGTAACAATTATACTAACAAAAAATCGTTTCAGATTAAAATTAACACCATCGTAGTTTTGAAAATAAGAGTTTTTCTTGGCTTCAGAACAAAATAGTAAATTATTTGTGATTTGTCAATGTAAATTATTTTTGAAGTTTGTACTCACATAACTCTCGAAGAACAAAGAGAAACCATTACAAATTGTAGTATACTTCTCAGAGTTTAAATGAAATCTGCAATCATTTTATTTAATCAGTGTAAAAGAGACGCATGACACAAACGTCGTTACAATGCTCCTGTTGCACACAATCTCGCACTCATATATAACAAGATGCACTATTGAAAGAGCGTATCTTTTTTGGATGAGCTATCGAAATGTAAAATCTTTTATTTCTAGAGACATGTTATCTTGAAATATTTACTTTCACAGCAGAAGTGATAAAATTCTTACGTGATCCTGCTTTCAAATGCAGACTGAA